>LGSM01000077.1:0-83047 GCA_001314345.1 Phytophthora multivora | reverse complement strand
AACGCTACTATCTCACCACCATTTTGACGGAGATCGTTCAAAACTTGGGTTAATTACTCGTGCGATACTTGTAGTGATTCTGCCGGCTCCACTTGTCGTACCAGATACTCCAATTCATTCTTTGGCCCTCCCACTGCTGCGCAATCACAGCAAATAGAGCAGCATCACGTCGTCGCTTCCCACTATCAATGCAGACCGCCAGCTCCTTCATCCGAGTCGCACAGGCAGTGATCTTAGCCTCTTCACAAACATTCAGACTTTTAACATGCTCCAGCAAATATTCATAGCTGCTTCGTTCGTCATAACTTGAGAACTCAAATTAGCGTAGTCTTTCGCCAGACGCTTCTGTGTTGGATCTGCTTTCACTCGCGCAGCTTTCTGTAATAACTCCGTTGCCATTCGAATGGGATCCGTACAGGTATAGTTTTCGAGTACAGTTGGCGAGTTTTTATCCACTGGGCACGCGTCACTTGTTTGAGCTGGTTCCGAGGAATTAAATGTCGGTGTTGATGGTCTGCGCGCAGAATCGGTATCCCCACCTTGCATTTGGCTTCTAAAAAGCGTCAACTCTTGCTCCAGCTCCATAAAACGGTGCTCTAGTCGACTTTCCAGCTCTTTCAACTGTAGATCCACCCTCCAGGCTCGAGCATCATCCGAGTTTAGGTCCTCCTTTGAGTTTTTATCCTTCATTGATGAAGCTGACAGCTTTCTGCGCTCAATGTCAGGTCACGACATATCCGTTTCCTTTCTCGACTAGATTCACGAAGAGCTTTTCTTTTCCCATTTCCCTCTCGATGTGAATGATGTTGAGACTTAGGTTGCTTTCCACTTCCCAATGTTGCTGTACCGCTGCAGTCGCTCGAAAGTACGCGATCGTTTGTCGGTAACGGCGTTCTTCATCCGGATCGTCCTGCAGCTTCAAGACGGTCGCCCCGCTACGGCTCAGCCAGTACTGGAAGTTCTCTTCATATCAGTGAAGTGGTTCGTTTGGTCTCAGTACGATCGCGATGGGCTTCAATCTCTCGCCAATGTGCATGGATCCGTTCGGGCCGTAAAGCTCCACTGACTGCAAAAACTCATTTGGAAGCATCACTTTCGTCTCCAGCGGCTCCCGGCGACTTCGGATTCTTCGTGGAATCTTTTTACTGTCGACACCGCTCTCTTTACCGGATGAAGCGCTTATTTCTTGAGATGTCTTGGACATTTAATCAACTGTTAAAAACACTGCACGATCTTGAGAACGAGAGCGCGCTTTCTTCGGCGTCTTTCTCCTTTTTGCTGTCTTGGTGGATTCTTCTTCGCCAATTGGGACAAGGCAGGAGGGAAATGACTGGAACGTGTTGCACAATAAATTGTTCACTTTAGCCACAAATGTGCGTCTGCGATGAGTTCCTTTGCGAGTGTGTAAATTGCGTCGTCTCTTCTGGCGACATCCACACTTAAACCTTGTCGAAAACGTTCCGTCTTCGTCCATTCCGACATGATCTCTGATAGCGCCTTCGACAACTCCTTCACCTCTTCAAATTGGGCACTTGTTCCAGTGCCATCCCCATTCACCCAGCTTAGACGGTTCTTGAGCTTCGACTGCAACGCCAGCACCTCCTCGCCAATCCGATTAAGCTCAGCGTACGTCCCTGCCAGCTGCTCGTGTGAAGAGTGCGAGATTGCCTTTAGATCCACTTGCCCTGCCAAGCGCTCGAACTCTTCCGACTTGTGTTTCCACTCCTGCGCGATCACTGCAGCTAGAGCGGTCCCTCGTCGTCTCTTTTCGTTGTCAATGGAAGCCTTTAGCTCGTCAATTTGCCTCATGTGATCGCCAACATCAGCACCACCTTCGAGAGTCTTAACGTATGCCAAGGAATCCTGCACGGCCGCCTCGTTCATCACAATTTGGTTGTTCAAGCGAATGTAGTCCTTCACTAACCGCTTGAGAGCTGGAGGTGCTTGCGTTTGCGTCGCCCTCTTTAGAATTCTGTCGCTTCTTTGAAGAAACCCGCTTTACCAGGACTCTCGCTTTCACTTTTGGCCACAACATTCGGTATCTCGCCCTCCTCTTGAGAGCTTAGTGCATTCGTTTCCACTGGTTGCTTTTGATCCTGTGAGTCACCACGAGCCAATTCTCCATTGGCAGCTTGAGACTGCGCTCTTAAAGCCTATACCTCTCGTTCGAGCTCTAAGAATCGGCGAGAAACGTCGCTTTCCAGTTGTGCGACTCGTTTCGCCATCTTCTCCTCCCACTCCCGACCAGAGTTTGGTTTCACTGCTTGGACGACCTCACCGTCTTCCTGTCGCGAACGCTTTAAACCGCGACTTGAGGCTTTAGACGGACAGCGTTTCCGGCCTCTGCTTGGCGATCGGGGTCGAGATCTCGAGCGACGCTCTTCATCGCAGCGAGGAAAGTCCTCTGTGGCGGCCCTCGTATACGCGAAACACTGGCGATAGCGTCGTTCCTCCTCCGGGTCGTCCTGCAACGCTGCAACATCCACCGACCTCGTATCGAGCCACTTCCTGAAATTGTCTTCGTATCTCTTCCTGGACTCGCCATCACGCAGCAAAATCGCAATAGGTTTGAGTCTGGTGTGGAGGATCATTGGACCGTTGGGTCCGCAATCAGCCATTGACCGCAGAAAATCCTTCACGGACATCATTTTGCTCTCCAGTAGTTCATCTCGACTGCGAACGCCTTTGTACGCGTGTGTTATGGCCGGAGGGCGAGGGCGAGAGCGAGACCGCGATGCATTGCGCGTGGCCATTGGCGTTGACACGGTAAAGTAGCCATGTATCATTTTTTTTTTTTTTTGGTCTGGACCAATTTCACAGTGGTGTGTCACACATAAATGATGTTCACCAACAACCAATGGATCAGTGGCCATTCAGTCAAGAGCGCTTCCAGGTGTCTGCCTTACAACGTGAATAACTCGTCATGCCGCGTAAAGGAGGCAAGCGCGTACGTATCTTCATCTCACGCATTATCTTTTTTATTTAACCGTGCAACGACGGTCTTTCACTTCGTTGTAGAAGTCACAAAACCCTCACTAACTTCGATGTCGTTTCTCGAACGGTAAATTATTGCAGAGGAAAACCCGTACGCACGTAGTGGAAACCCCCACCGTGGAGAAGGATGACACGCCCATGAGTTTTGTGTTCAAGATGGGCAAGGTGCCTGGCGTAGTGAGCACTCTCGTGCAGGACATGCGCCGTGTCATGGCCCCTTACACTGCTGATAACCTGCGCGAGAAGCGCAAGAACACGCTGAAAGACTTTGTGCACGTGGGAGCTCCTCTGGGCGTCACGCACTTCATCTTCTTTACTAACACGGAGGCTGGTACGAACCTGAAGATTGCACGTATCCCGCGTGGTCCGACGTTATCGTTCAAGGTGACCAAGTACTCGCTCATGAGCCAGATGCACCTGGTGGTGAAACGCCCCGTGGATGCGTCGCAGGCACTAAAGTCCAAGCCGCTGGTGGTGCTGAACAACTTTACGGCGCCGGATGACCACATTAAGCTGATGAATGTGACGTTCCAGAACATGTTCCCTGCCATTGACGTGCAGACAGTTGCGCTGTCGGAATGCAGACGCGTGGTGCTGTTTAACTACGAGAAGGAGACGGACACAGTGGAGTTCCGTCAGTATGTGATCCGTGCGGCGCCACTGGGACTTTCCAAGAGTGTGAAGACCATTGTGAAGGCGAAGGTGCCAAACCTGAACAAGCTCGAGGATATCAGCGAGTACGTGCTGGGCAACGGCGCTGGTATTGGTTCGGCATCGGACAGTGAGGTGGACGATGAGGCATCCCATGTGACGCTGCCGGACTCGTTCCGTGGACGTGGCAACCGTAAGGCTGAAAAGAGTGCTGTGCGACTGACCGAGATCGGACCACGACTTACGCTCAGTCTGACCAAGGTGGAGCGCGGCATCTGCGAGGGTGACGTGCTATACCACGCGTACAAGACAAAGACGCCTGAGGAGGCTGCCAAGGCCAAGGCTAAGCACGAAGCATCTGTGGCTCTTAAGCGTCAACGTCGTGAGGAGCAGGAAGCGAATGTGGCCAAGAAGCAAGAGGTCAAGGACGCGAAAAAGCAGCGCAAGGCCGAGCGCAAGCGTAAGCGTGAGCAAGGTGAAGACGACGATGAGTATGACGAGACCACTGCTAAAACCGGTGGTAATGATGATGATTCGGAACTGGACGACGTGGAGTACTACCGCCAGGAGGTTGGTGAGGAACCTGACGCGTACATGTTCGCTGAGAAGAAGAAGGAGCCGAAGAACAAGAAACACAACGTTGCCGAACCGAAGAAGGCTAAAGCTGTGCAGAAGCCGTCGGAGGTGGCTGCATCAGACAAGAAAAACCGTTTCTTGCGGCCTGGTGCTAAGGCTCCCAAGGGCCAGGTCATTCGCCAGCGTCAGCCCAAGAAGAAGTAGATGGCTTGAATCCAAAAGCAGAGCTTTTTGTCATGCTCTGTCTTGCTAATAGATCTCATTGATATCCTCACATCTTCTTCCATTATTTCAACAACTCCCTCACCAATCTAAAAAGTTTTACCAACGCACGCTTACAGTCTTCATGTCCACTCTTTGTTTCATCAGGTTCGGTGTCTTGATACCAATTCTCCAACACACACGCTAAACTAAACGAGCCTACCTTAGCCTACTAGTTGAGCCCGAGAGCTCCAATACGCAAAAGATGAAGAGGTGCTCAGCAATGGCCAGCACTAGCGCTCACTTCACCGTCTGCCAGGGGGCGGTTGCAGCGACGGATGCTGGTGCTGCTTCGGGTCACTCATGGGGATCGGGAAGCGATCACGACGACCACCCTGTGGGACGCCAGCTGGCCCTCCCAGGTTCTTCGGGTTCAGTCCAGCCAGACGCTGTGGTGGCGCCTGGAGTTTGCGGTCACCGCCATCCATAGCGTAACGCATACCGCCGACCTTGCTCTCCTCCTTAATAGGCCGGCCGGGCATTCCTCGGCGGCTATCCTGCTGCATGTGCACAGCCTGCGCATGTTGCTGTTGTTGCTGCTGCTGTTGGGCCTGCATCTGAGCCTGCATCTGTGCGTGGTGGTGGGCCTGTGCTTGAGCCTGGGCATGGGCGTGAGCCTGCGCCTGTGCCTGAGCGTGAGCCTGAGCCTGAGGGTGTTGCGACTGCATCTGCTGAGTCTGCTGAGGATGCTGCATGCCAGGGACCATGCCTCCCATGACACCGCGGGGCATCATTCCACCGCCGTTCATCGGAGCGCTACGGCCCATGCCACGCATCATGTTCATACCGGCGCTGCCCACAGGTATTCCGCGCGCCATGCCGCTGCTGGTTTCCGGTCCACTCACACTCATGGAATTGGATGTCGGGGCACTGCCCATGCTCATGCTCATGGGGGGTTCACCTGCACGGAGCATGTGCGCCATTGGGGCACCCTGGCTAGCAGGCGGAGCACCGTTGGGTTGAGCTCCCTGTGCAGGAGCGCCTTGTTGCTGTGCCTGGTACTGCGTTTCTGCTGTGGGTCGAGACGAGAACGTTGGCATGGGGGATGTTGTAGGCGGCTCTGAAGGGCCAGGTGCCGAGTTCGCCCCAGCCATACCAATAGTGGATTGACCCGTTTCCCGAACGCGAAGGAGCTCCAATCGCTCACGAATAAATTGTGCGTCAGCACCAAGCTCAGCAGCCTTCTGGTAGGCGTCGCGAGCGTCGCTGGTTTGGTTGCAAGTGTCGTACAGCGTTCCTACATTGTACCAGACCTCACAAATGTTGGGGTTGATGTTGATGGCGCGCGAATACGCGTCCAGAGCGTCTAGATGCTGGTTCAGCTGGTAGAAGAGCACTCCCAGCGAGCACCACACATTCGGGTTCTGCGAGTCCGTTGTCACAGCGTGCTTGTACGAGTCGTAAGCCTCTTCAAACTCCTGTACGGCCATGTAGCATCGTCCAAGTAGGTACCATCCCTTGCCGTCCTGTGGGTCTATGGTGACAGCCTTCTTGAGGTAATCAATAGCGGGTGGGTGCTCGCTGTGCTTGAGGCAGAGCCATCCAAGCTGCTGCAGCGGCTTGGCATTATTGGGGTTCAGATCTGCCACCTTGAGGTAGCTAGACTTGGCGAGCTGGATCTCGTCCTTGAGCTCATACACGTGTCCGATCTGCGTCCAAATATCACTCGCCATCTCGGTGGTCTGCACGTTTGCCTGCACATCATGCAGTACGGACTTGAGGCGCTCAAGTGCACCCTCGTAGTCTCCGCGCTGCTTGGCGATAATTCCGAGGCGAAACTTGACCTCTAAGGCCATGTTAAAGTTGGGCTCGAACCGGAGCACGGCTTCGAACGATTCCTGGGCGTGCTCCAACGACCCGAGACGTTCGTAGAGCTGGCCAATGCCGTACCACATGTTGGGGTCCTTCTGGCTCATGGGGTTGTTGTACATGGCGTACTGGTAAGCCGTGTGTGCGCTCGTAAGGTCATTCATCATGAGGCAGCAGTAGCCGAGGTGGCCCCAGGCATCCGAGTTCTGCTCGTTGAGCGACACGAGGCCGCGGAAGCAGTCAGCAGCCTTGGTGTAGTCCTCCACCTTCTCGTAGCAGCATCCGATGGCAAATAACGCCGTCGCGTTCAGCCGGTTGTGGGAAAGCACCTTCTCGTAAGCCAGCATCGTGTTCTCGTCGTCGCCCATCATCTCAGCGATACGGCCGAGGGACAACCAGGCTTCCTCGTTCGCGGCGGAGAGCTGGCGGCCAAGCTGTAAGTTGGTACGCATGAGTTAGCCATGTTGTGCGCGCAACTAAACTTAATACCATCACTCTCAGTGTGACGAGTACATTCACTCTGTGTGTAGACGCACCGTGTTGTTCTCCTCCATCTTGGGGGTGGCCATACTGTTGAGTCAATTTCTGTGAGGGGGAAGGGGGGGGGGAGTGAGGCGTCCTCTCTCTGATTTGAATGTTTGAACGGTTCTTGCCACTCCGGCGTCTTCCTTCTTGCGCTCTTCCCGACTTGCGCGCGAGCCGTCTGTTTGTCCACTGCGCTGATTTGATGGTGGGCGGGGGAGCTTCGGGGAGAGAGGGGAGGCCAGAGCTCGGAGCGACAGGGAGAGAGGGAGAACCCCTAGCCGCCGCGATCTTGCACTTTTGACGTAAGATGGCACTATCGACGACACAAGAGGATCACACTTGATTAAGGTATGTACCATATTATGAAATTATAACTGATTCTTCCACCATGTGCATGTACATGTATTATAATAGCGGTCGCACTTCATCATCAAAGCCCATTAAAAGAGGCAATTTGAAGACTCGTGTTGTCGTTCATCGAACTCGCTTCGGAAAATCATTCGTCAGTATATCGCTGCTGTTATTGTACAGTACAAGTATTTACTGGTGACTCTGCCATCGGCTCACCGAGAGATGTAGAATAGCAATTCTTACGTGATAGTACCAACTTTAAGGCAAAATACTGTGACGCAGCGACAGTCCATCCCTTGCTGTAACTGAGCGTGACGAGCGTGACGGACGTACATCGCAGCCAGCCAATCCCAGCCGGCCGGTGATCGAGAGGAGAGTCTCGACGAGTCGTCTGGGCGTCTCTATTTTGAGCTGTCGCAGCCAAACCGGCCGGAGCAGGTGTTGCCAACGTCGCGGTTATTTGCTGAGCACCAGGCGGCGACCAGAGCCGGAAGTGCTTTAACGACGGAAAGCGCGACGGTTTTACGTCAAGTGGCAGTGGTGGCTCTTAGTCCAAACGCCAACCGTCCCCACCGTTCCTCGGTGTGGCGTGGCAATGTATTATTGCGTGGTGGGTGCTGCTGCATCTTTCGAACGAGATGCAAAGTCGCACTGAACCCATGCCTGCCGTCGGATCAGCGCCAAGCCATCCTCCTGATCCAGATGTTCGTGTGTCATTGGAGATGCCGTTGCTGTCGCGTTTGAAGTCCGGACGCGGCGATAAAAATCTTTTTCGACGCTCCCCACACAGAGAACATATCGTCGCGCGTTGGCACATGCAGTTATTCATCCATGGCTTCGATTCCAGGCTCGGCGCTGCGAACATCCCCGTCGGGAATTCTACGAAGACGGTGCCGGTCATTCCACCACGTGGCATCGCGCAAAGCGCACGCGTGTGCTGCCTGGTTTGTGTGTGGTGGTACACAACGCCTCATCCGCTCCAGAATGATGGTCGTAATGTTGCATTTGACCACCGGGTGTTCGTGATGTATTAATACAGTACATGTACTTCACATTAGTCGAGCGCACCAGCTCCTTTCCAGCCAAAGTCGCCATCGCTGAATTCAGCGGCGCTAGACGCGGCAGCAGCCCAGAACACGTGAGTCGCGAATCACCGACGACCGCAGTGGCCAATGATGACCTATCCGGGTGTCCTCACTCTACTTCAAACGGAGAGTCCCACCTGATCCATCGTCATGACGCCGAAGATTCTTGGCAAGAACACGCTGCGTGCCAGCAATTTCATCCTTTGTAATGAACAAAAAAGCGATGAGTTGTAGTGGTGCCGCGGTTTCCTACGAGAACGCTGGACTTCTAGCGCTGCAAATGCCATTCAGAACGCGTGTGCATCTTTAAAAGTAGTATCCGGATACATTTGTCCGGATAATCATCGATTTCTACGGGGTTTATTGGCGTGGGGTCAACATCGCCTTTCATTTCTCGTTTGACTGGAAGTTCCAGCAGATGTGGCGGCTACGCAGCGGCGGCAGCATCGTCGCGTCTCTCAAGCCTCGAGCTCGGTGTGATACCGTGTCCAAGCTGTTCTCACCGTTGAGGCAATTGCAATGGCAACAGCAGGACTTCCGAGTCGCTAATCATCTGGTCAACTTCAGCTCTGAGACTTCGGGTCGCAACGTTCAACATCAAAGTGAAGATGAGACCAAAGCGACTGCACCCAAATTCAGCCAGGGCGACGAGGCTATGAAGATCACGCGCGTCGGCATGTATGTGAACGTGGCGATGGCAGCGGCCAAGGTGCGAGCTAACGGCAGATTTGGTTCAAGAATTGTTTGAGAGCTGCGCGTAACATGCCATGATTTGTTTTCCGGGTTGCAGGGCTCTGTGGGCTTAGCGATCCATTCGAGTGCTTTGGTTGCAGACGCAGCGCACTCGTTGTCAGACTTGCTGTCCGATGTGGTGACGCTCTGGAGTGTCAAGGTGGCGCGACTTCCTCCTGACCCGAAGCACCCCTATGGTACTTTGACGTTTCGTGGATGTTAACTATCGTACAGCGTACATGTAGATGTGGCTTGTTATTATGTACTAACGTTGTAGTTTGCAGGGTATGGCAAGTACGAGGCTGTTGGGTCGCTCTCAGTGGGAACCATCTTGGTGTTGTGTGGATTTGGTATCGGTGCCGACGGACTGCAAGCCATGCAGGAGATTTGGAGCGGGGTTGCAGCCGCTAGTCTGCCAGAATTTAACATCCCTTTCCTATCAGGTTGGATGTCTTAAATTTTTCGTTGCAAGTAAGCAGCACTAACTCGCTAATTCGTTGACAATAACAGGAATTGATCGAAGCACACAATGGGCTCTTGCATTGGGTGCAACTGGTGCGTCGATTGCAGCAAAGGAGGCCTTGTTTCGTGCAACAGTGAGAATTGGTGAGCAGGCGAGTAGCAAGGTGCTGATTGCAAATGCGTGGCACCACCGCACGGACGCAATTTCCTCTGTTGTTGCACTTGGAGGCATTATCGGCTCAATGGCGGGCGTACCTCTCCTGGATCCAGGTGCGCTGAATCTGCATTTATGATGAATATCTTATCATTTAGTGCGTTCGTATGTATTATTGAATACAGTCGCGGGCATGGCTGTTGCTGCGATGATCGTCAAGACTGGTGGTGAAATCTGCTTGGACAGGTACGATATCGTGCTTCAGTGTTTTACTCATAATCTTCGATCCTCCCAGCTCAACTTTCTGACTCAAATTTGTTGTGCGCAGTGTTCAAGAGCTTACCGATAACACCGTAGAAGCAGAAGTCCTCGAGACGCTGCAAGAAGTGGTAAGTCTTCGATGCCAAGCGCGATTATTGAAGGGTTACTTAGCAGGACCGATACCAATGCTATTTTGTGTCTAATAGTCTCGTGGCGTTGACGACGTATTACACGTCTCGCAAGTGCGTGCTCGCCGAATGGGCCCTTATACACTTGTGGATCTTCGTGTACATGTACGTATGCTGTTGAGTCCTAATTCTAGCTGAATTGGCGTTAATCGTTGCTGTTGTCAGCTGGACGCACGGACGAGCATTTCAATGGCTCAGCAGGTGCGAAACAAGAGTACTCTTTGGAAATGAAACTACATGTAGAACTACATGTAGCACTAACGATGCCTTGCTGTGTAGATCTCGAAGCGGGTGCGCTTGCATATCTTGCAACAGGTCCCGGACGTAACTGAAGTTCTCGTACACATCGATGTTCAATTCAGTACGTTATCAACGTTTGCTCGCCAAATATTGTTCTCTGTAATCGCACCACTTAAACTCGCTCCTGTACCGTGCAGACCACTGCGCTGGGTCCAACACGGCGGAGCTTCACGACATGGACGTTCGCCCGTACAAAGAGATCAAGAACGACATCAGTTATGCGTTAGCCACAATCCCTGAGATCACTGGGACGACTCACATCAACACGCATTGGCTCCCGCATTTGAGCGGCCAGGGAACCGTCGTAGACGTCGCCATCGTCGTGCAGCCAGACCTGAAAGTTGGCGCAGCTAACGCCGTAGCCAAAAAGGCGAGGAAGTACGTCGCTGTCTGGAATCCCTTTCTCTTTCCATTTCCTCACCTATTTCTCTGTATCCAGAGCCATTGAAGCCATCCCATACATCGTCGAGGCCGATATCCACCTAGAGCTGCAAGACGACGACAGCGAGCAGAACTAACGAGCTTAGATCAACATGAAGTTGCCCTTTTCCTGCGACGTGTGCGAGCAAACCTTCACTGGTCAATTACGCGCCATAGTGAAGGCAAGTGACTCTGTTCATCCAACCACTGTTTGCGCATCCTCAGAATGTGGTCCACACCACGACCGTTTAACGTCACTGACACTCCGACTCACTTCTCGTTCTGACCTTTTCGGGGTCAAGTCGCTGTTTGAACGATGGCAGATCGCGGCATTCTCATGGACTTCCTGCTGGCCAGTGCTGCCACTAGCGGCGCTTGTGTGGTCTCTAACCCTATGGAGGTCATCAAGACGCGTATGCAGCTGCAGGGTGAGCTGGCGCACAACGTCACGCGTGGAGCAGCCCCCGTGGTGCAGTACCGCAACTTCGCCCATGCGTTCTACACCATCGGGCGGACAGAAGGTCTACGGGGCATCCAACGTGGCTTAGGACCTGGAATCTCGTACCAGATCTTCATGAATGGGCCACGTTTGGGTCTGTTTGAGCCGTTGCAGAAGGTGTTTGGAGCTACGGACCCTACGGCCTATTCGTTCCCAGTGCGCAACGTTTGCGCCGCTGCCACCTCTGGAATGATTGGCGCATTTATTGGAAGTCCCTTCTTTCTGGTTAAGGCAAGGATTCAAGCTGCTAGTTCGGCGGGGAAGATCAATGCCCAATACGCGTACAACGGAATGGTAAGGGAGAGAAGAGGGACAAGAGGGACGGAGGATACTGATATAGTTGTTGTTGCAGATGGATGGATTCCGGCAGATTATCAAGGCCGATGGACTAAAAGGGTTATATCGGGGTGCTACGGCGTCAATTCCCCGTGTTGCCGTACGTTGAATTTTATAAACTCTTGTTTTATTGTGAGAGGTGGGGCGCTAATGAAGTTTGTTTTACGTGAAGATTGGCTCTGGTACACAGCTGGCGACGTATACACAGGCAAAGACGCTCGTAATTGCAGCAGGCTTTGAGGATGGCGTGCAGGTTCACTTGGGCTGTAAGTTGCGATACTTAATGTCCATTGGAAGGTGTAGACTGACTGGGTTATTCTGTTGCAGCGAGTATTTTGACGGGTCTGGTGGTGACGACAGCGATGAACCCGATGGATGTGGTGTCGACGCGAATTTACAGCCAGAAGGTGGTAAACGGCAAGGGAAAACTGTACTCAGGCGTGATGGACTGCATCATGAAGACCATGAAAAGCGAAGGTATCCGCGGCTTCTACAAGGGCTGGACAGCGCACTACATGCGACTAGGCCCTCACACCGTCTTTACGTTCCTCTTCTGGGAAGAAGCCAAGAAAATTGCTGCTGAACTTGGATACTAGAGCGGCAGATGAGAAGCTAGATAGACACGGTGTATGCAGCACGATTCCTTGAATTGATCAATGCTGCAGGATTCTGTTGTTGTTGTAGTGGGTGTTTCTATTGTCAAGACACGATCAAGACCCGCAGCGACATCTTACGACCTGCCAAGGCTAAAGCCTGGTCGGCCAATCGCCACCTGTGTCTTTTTCTGAGCCTTGATAACCTTGCGAGAGTCACCTCGGTCTGCCTTCTTCATCTGAGAACCAGCCCTACCAGCTCTAGCAGCAGAGGCCTCTCCAGACTTCGCCGCATCAGAAGTCGCTGTCTCTCCACTAGGAGTCTGCCAATTCACATGTGCACTGCTGCTCTGCTTCATCAGTTCACGGATAGCGATCGTTGCATCGGAGCCATAGTCCAAATCGAATTCGAGAACCAACGCACGGGCTGGAGTCTTCTCTTGCTTTGATGGCGACCCCACTGTGTTTTCTGCCGAAAGAGCGTCAGGAGAGTTCGCGAGCAAAGCTTCCACATCGTTCGGAATCAACGGCCTCGTCGGATCTGTGTACCGCTCCAATCGAAACGACACACGAGTGGGCTTTTTCACCAAGTGACGATAGGATCCATCCAGTAGATAGGTTTGACTGCCATCAGGTCCGAAATGAGCGTTCAGGTCGATACCGTCTGTCGTGAGCATTTTTCGATAAGCGGCACCAACTTCGTTGCTAGGGTATTTGATCGCGTGGCCTGGTAGAGGCAGAACCACATCCTCGATGGAGTATTGATCCACATTGTCCTCAGTGAGTTCCATGACCTCCGGAATTACCCTTCTCCTTGTGCTTTTGCCGGTCCTCATCCGTTTCCTCGCTGGTTCAGAAGGTTCGTCTGACTTTTTCGTCACCTTTAGGCTGCCATTCTCAACAAACACGAGATCACCGACAACAGCTGACGTCGACGAGAACTTGGATACGCGCATACTTGCCATCTCGTTCCACACGAAGCCCTGGTACGCTTCCACGTAAGAAACGCGAAGTGGTTTCGGAATGTTATTGAATGCGAGCTCATGCGCATCGATGCCATGCTGCTGATGGCCTTCAAGAACAGCACGTTCTGGAATAAGGAAGGGTGGCAGCATACGCAGTGCAGCGGCCACATCCTTGTGCTGACGGAAGTGTTCTCGTGCTGCACGGATCTTGCTGGCTTCACCCTCCTGCGGACGAAGCAGCAACAGCACTGCTAGCTTGTAGTCCTTGCGAAGCATCGCGCGACCAAGAAGGTGGTAGGACGTACTGGCGTTACCGAAGCGCTGGAGACCGAAAAAGTTGATAAATCCACGAGATTCCCACTTGTGTATGGCCTGACGAACATCCTTCTCCTTCTCGTCCTCAGGCAAAGAGCGAATCGCCATCTCGATGCGGTTTCCAGCACAGTCACCCAGCTCGAGCTTCTTGGAAACGTATCGCAGGTCACCCACGAGGTACTGCTGATCTTCTAGCTTCTTGGTCCCCCCAGGCTTGAAAACAGACTGAGCGCGATCTTTCGGAATGCGGTAAACTGTACAGAGTTGTGTAGTAATTCCACGCTTGTCCTTGGCATCAGCGCACGAGAACAGGGCTGGGGAGATCTTCAACATCGCCGCGAGTTGATTAATCACTGCTGATGTGTCCTTATTCCGCTTGTACAGAGTAAACTGCAGGTAGTCCGCTGCAAACACAATAACCTCGTCAGTTTCTCATCGACCACTGAAGCACAAAGTGCACGTACGTTGTCCAACAGGCCAGTCCCTCCTGGTATCCCGTTCGCCAGGCAGCAATTTCACTGCAAACTGCGGCCTCACGCGGATAACCGCCGTATCACTTCCAATATTCAGGGTATCAGCAACAATTCTCGTCTTGCCATAGCGCCGCATGGTTTCATGAATAAACACTCGATCGCCCTTCTCATTTAGACCTCCAAGGTAGAAGGAAAGTCCTTCCGCAGCAGCAAGCGCTGCTTTGGCGCCTGCATCCTCTCCCATCTCCTTCCGTTTGGCTTCGAACTCGACTCGTGCGAGCTCCACCTTGGCCAGAAACTGCTCGAACTCTTTCCCCTTCTTGGCCCCAATTTCCTTGGTCACCAGCACCACGAGCTGCTTCAAGTGGTAGACCTCCTGTGCAGCTTGACCGAGCTTCTGCTGCTTGATCTCTGTCTGCTGCAGCTTCCGTCCCAGGCGCCGCACAGAGCTAACGAGCTCGTCTTTGTCCTGCACCTCTGAGGACTTCTTGTACTCCTCTTTTGGAACCACAGAGCCCAGTAAAAAGTCCAGAACACGCTCCTGGAACATCAACTGCACTGTTTTGCTCTTCTTGGCCACGCTCTGCAGGGTAATAGGCTGCTTGGAGCGTTGCGACAATTCATGCACCACAAAGTCGGCGAATCGCTGCTTGACGACGCCCTGGAAACCCTTCTGGGCCGGGTTTAGGAACCCGGAGATACCTGCCACCTCTTCGGCGATGCACACGCTCTCGTGGTCGTTATAGCCCTCTCCTTTGAACCACACGGGGCCGGATCCTCGTCCACCACGTCGGAATCTCCTACCGCCATTGTGATTGCTGTGGTCAAAGCGTCTGCCTCGCCTGGAGTCCATTGCTACTTGCACTGAATGACACCGAGTGGCTACGACTGGCGGGTAGATCGGATGGAGCGAGGCAACAGTGACATGGACAGTCAAACGAGGTAGAACGACTAAGTACGAGGTACAATGTACCGGTACCATCACATGTCGCATGGGCACTCACGTGAGGTATCCACTTAAGTGGCATCTGAGCCAAAGTGATCGGGCTCCATTGACCAACAAGCCCCGCGTAGTACAGTTAGGTTAAAAGATGAGCGTGGAAGCGGACAAGACGCGCGCTGAGGCGCTGCTGCTGCAGGCAATTGGAAGCGAAGGGTCCGTGGCCGACACGTACGAGTTTTCATTGGCCAACGACCTGTCGCACGAGCTGGTGGTGGGCGTCATGAAGTCGCTCTTGGTGGACGCCTTCGTGGCCGATGCCGAGCGCTCCACGTCCTTCTACGTGCTCAAGGACGAGGCCAAGAGCTTCCTGGCCAATGGGTCGCCCGAGATTCAGGTGTTCCACGCCATCCCCGCCGAGGGAATCGACCGCAAGGCTCTGGAAGCGGCTGTGGGCTCCGCCACACTTAAAGTGGGTCAAGGCGCGTGCATGAAGAACAAGTGGATCCGTCTGGACAAGGCGGACGGCAAGTTCTACCGCAGTGTGGAGGAGGTCAAGGACGAGGTCACGGACATGCTGCGCCGTGTGGAGCAGGCGGACGGCGCGATCTCGGCCGTCTCCAAGGACGAAGCCAACACGCTCAAGCGCCGTAAACTGGCCGAAGTGCGTACGCGCAAGTCGTACACGCTGACCAAGGGCGCCAACTTTGCTCTGCAGAGGAAAAAGCAGGCCGCTGGACTCACGAAGGAGATGCTGGACGGAGAAGCCTGGAAGAAGGAGACGTTCAAGCCTTACAACTTTAAAACCATGGGTCTGAGCGTCGGTGGCGGACACTTGCACCCGCTGATGAAGGTGCGCGCTGAGTTCCGTCGCGTGCTGATGGACATGGGGTAAGTGGAGTTGATACTAGGAGTTTTGGGGGAGGTTTGTGCTGATTATTTGTGGTGGACGATGCAGATTCCAGGAGATGCCGACGAACCGCTACGTGGAGAGCAGCTTCTGGAACTTCGACTCGCTGTTCCAGCCGCAGTCGCACCCTGCGCGTGATGCCCACGACACGTTCTTCCTTACTCGTGCGTTCTGAATGACCTTGAAGTAGGAACGTAGTATGAAGATGTATCTGACTGTGGTGACTGCAATTGCAGAGCCCAAGCACTGCTTGACGGTACCGGAGGAATACTACAAGTGCGTCCATGACATGCACGAGAACGGTGGCTTCGGATCCATTGGGTACGTATATTATGAACTAGAAATGGGCGTTGCTAACTCGCTGTCTGTTGCAGTCACGGCCGTGGTGCTTTCAAGCGCGAGACGTCCATGACGAACATCCTGCGTACGCACACGACCGCCATTTCAGCTCAGATGCTGTACAAGCTGGCCAACCAGCCTGGTGGCTTCACCCCGCAGAAGTACTTCTCCATCGACCGTGTGTTCCGTAATGAGAGCATGGACGCTACCCACTTGGCTGAGTTCCACCAGGTGGAGGGTGTGGTCGCGGACTACGACTTGTCGCTGGGCGATCTCATTGGTATCATCAAGGCCTTCTTCTTGAAGATCGGCATTACGCAGATGCGCTTCAAACCGGCGTACAACCCGTACACGGAGCCCAGTATGGAGATCTTTGCTTTCCACCCGGACTTGAAGAAGTGGACGGAGATCGGTAACTCGGGGGTGTTCCGCCCGGAGATGCTGCGTCCTATGGGTCTCCCTGAGAACGTTCGTGTCATTGCCTGGGGTTTGTCACTGGAGCGTCCCACGATGATCAAGTACCGCCTCAACAACATCCGCGACCTCTTCGGCCACAAGGTCGACCTGGAACAGACTCGATCTGCCAAGCTTTACCGCTACTAGACGTGGCTCAGGTGCTGGGACCCCTTTCGGCTTTGGCTGTGGTGAATCCCTCATCTAGTTAGTAAGTGGCGATCCATGGAGGGACCCTCTGCCATCAATATAGTTGGGATGGTGAGTACCGTACGTGTTTGATCATTCTCGTTAGGATTGACGTCCTCAAACGCAACTACATGTAGAAATCTGATTGCTACCTCAATATATTTTCTCTCCAAAGTCAAAGTCATTCGTGTTGTGACTGGGAAACAAAACGTCGTAGCGATAGCGACAGGAACAACTCCGCAGTCACGAAAAGAGTTGTCGTCACCATCAGCATCACCGTCCAGCTTGGATCCTACTTACAGTAGAAGTAGACACAAAAGGTGTAAGTTTTCACCATTTCCATCTCACCATCTCACTGCTTGTATTCGTACAATTACGCAGTGCTTGGTCTCCTCATCCAAACGGTGAAAGTAAAACTGAGAGCAGTCTGGATCTACAAACCCAACGAGAAAAAAAACTCAACAAATACTTCGAAGTACTTACTTTAGAGCTGAGCAACGCACCTTGACAAACGTTCAGCTGTGAGACGTATTGCTGATCCCCATTGCATGATACTGACTGTAGACAAGATGCATTGGTTTGCTTCTCGAAGTCTGCCATTTGTAAGGCTTTCCGAATGCCAACTCGCCTCGTCAAACCATTTACGGTGACCGACCCCAAGGCATCCAGTACCATAGCGCCAAAGGTGACGGGAGAGTCGATCATGTTGTACACAGGGATCCCCGTTGATCCGTGGAGTCGTTGCAGACGTGCTACCTCCGCTGTCGAGGTGGTTGGAGCTGCATACGCGGCAGTGCCACGTTGCAGCATAGAAGCAGATCTCTGAATGCAGAATTTGGTCGAGTTCTCCTGGTTTGATGGCGAGGATTCAGATAAATCGGGCAGAACCAGCGACTGCAGTGGTAAAGCAAGTTGAACACCATCAAACGACAAAGAGAAGAGCAGATCTGGCAGGGCAGCGGCTGGAGTCGCAGTTTCAGACAGGCCAAGTCTCGAGTTCAGTCGGAGACCAGTCCAACCTGCCAACTGCAGAGGAACAACACGTTGTCAGTGGGTTTAAATTACAGATACACCGTCACCACTTACGGCATCATAGAATTCCGCGGGGAGTTCTAAACATGGTGCGTTAAAATCCACCATCACATCCCAACTACTGGAATAATCGCCAAAAAGCTGCACGGACTGGGGATTGGTATCGCTTCCACTTTCTGATGGTACATTGCAGGTAAATGAGGCTCCATGAACTGTTTCGAAGATATAACAACGCTTGTCAGCGTCAAGTCACTGGTAATTGAGTTGTAACTTTCGTACTGGGGAAGGAGATTCCTTGCGAGTTGAAGACATCATCACTGCTATCACCGAGCGGTACGAAAGGTTCGCTCCAAACGTAACTATCAACTTCTCTCTCTTCAACGGTCCTGGCTACTTCAATCTCGTTGCTGATGATGAAGACTGGCACATTCTTCTTCGAGTGATCACGTCCGGTATTGCTATGGGAATCAATCGTTGTCTGCTGGATCGTTTCCGAAAGGGGAGACTGGTCTGGATGGAACGCAAACCCCGCTCCAATGAAGCCGTCAGCTTCCAAGCTGCCCAAATAATACGCTACTGCTGCCATCTGCAACTCTTGGTTGTCCAATCTGAAAAACCCAACGTTGGCGCGTCCAGTGTATCCCAAAGTAGGAGTCTGAACGTCGCTCTCTTTGGTTTCTGGTGATACCCAATGCAACTCATAGCGCAGTCGCTTACGAGCGTTGTCTAGACACAATATACGTCGATAATAAATAGACCAAATAGGCAGCAATTTTATCAGCATTTGAGTTGCGGTGGTGACGTTTGAAGACGCACCGAATTCCGAGTCGGTCATGAGCCAGTCTCGCCGCGAAGTGCTCGCATCTTCACACACCAAAATGCCGTCCAGATCTACACAAAGAAAATGAAAAATAGGTTTTAATCTAATTAATCGAATATCCAAACCTGCGGTGAGAATGAGTCTCACGGGGTCTCCATGGACGATCATTTCGAGCACAGGATTGCTGTTAACCATTTTTAGAGTTGAAAACGCAGTGGTGCTTGTCCCAAACCCATGTAGAAGAGATAAATGGATGGAGATAAACGATGCAAGGCACAGGGATCGCAAGCGATGGCATGGCATATCGTGTATCAAAGGTCGCGATCTTAAATAGATGCAGTTTAAGAAAACAGTAAGTTCCCAAAAACAAAACAAAAATAAAATGGACTTTGGAAGCATGTGCCCCAACCATGTGTATCAGACTCGGGAGGCAGATCAAGCCTGTTTCAGCTCTTGGTGCAACCTTCTGTTCGATTTTGACTCAACCACTTAACCATCTTGAGGTGGCCATTGCTTGCAGCTCCATCCATTGCGGCGACGGTGCATCCTTCAGAACGGTTTTTATGAAGGAATTGAACGATAGGGAAGTTGCCGTAGGCTGCAGCTCCGTCCATCGCGGCAGTCGTGCAACCTTCATCACGATTGTCGTGAAGATACGTGAGAATGCCAATAAACCCGCCAGCTGCAGCACCATCCATTGCTGCAGTTGTGCATCCTTCAAACCGATTTTCGTGAAACCAAACGACCAATTTCTGGTGCCCACTACTTGCTGCTCGATCCATTGCCTCGGTGGTAAGTGGTGCGTCGCAGTTGGCAATCAGCCACTTCAAGTAATGCATATTGTAGCCGTTGCTGCCATGGTAAATCTTCGCTCTCACACAAATATCACCAACCTGTGGTACTTGTCGTGCCATTTCGATGGATGATCATGCCAGAAATCACAACTCGTCGTCGAAAAGGAAAATAAGATCAAGATGATGAGATTTGCGACAAGGTGTATTTTCTCACAAGTCCTGGAAAAGTTCCCACTAGTTGTTTAGTTTTTCGTTTTGTATGCACTCGCCAATGCCATGAAAATTTCTAGCAATTAGCAGCGAAAGATTCCCATTAGGGAATCCCTGATGATCAACGTGATGCCTTAGGGCCCGAGAAATTCAGATAACTCGAGCAGAACCAGCGCCTGGATGTAAAGCAAGTTGGACACCATCAAACGACTACAAGAAGAGAAGATCTGGCAGGACTCCAGTCTGGAGTCGGATTCTAGAAATATACACAAAGGGATACTTTGCCAGTCCAGCCTGCCAATGCAGGAACATGTCGTAAACTGTTAATGACGTGATAGTTCTCAAAGAGAAACCGAAAAGGTCACGCATCTTTTTAAATATTTAAAATAGCACTAAAAAAGCTTTTTATTTTCTTTTTAAATGAATCCTTCTTCAGATGGCTAGCAACGTGGTCGTTCAAATTTTGACTTGGTGAGCATGTGTCGACTTCCAGCCATAGCAAGGAAATAGAAGCAAACGACTCAAGCCTTTGTCAGGTTTTCTCCAAGCAATTCTTTTCGAATTTCCGCTCGTATTTCATTCTCGACATCGTTTTGAATCTCAGCTCGAATTTGGGCTCGCATCTCCTTCTCAGCTAGAATCGCCGCATCACGTTCAGTTTGAGCTCGCTGTTCTTCACGAATACTCTCTTCGATTTCAGACCGAATTTGCGCAGTCACCTTCGAGCGGATGCTAGTCTCCTCTTCAGCTCGGATTCGTGTTCCCATTTCCGCGGGAGTCTGCATTTTGGTTCCACTTACAGTAGCATTTGCCTCACCTTGACGAACAACACCAGATGACAAATAATTAAGAGACAGAAAGTCTGAGATAAATCGAACCACAAAGAGTAATAGCCAGAGAAAACGCTCTCCAATCGCACATTTTCTCCCAGCAAGCGCCTTGGCGTTCTCCTCCTCGTACGCAACACGACAATCTTCATGCTCCAATAGAAACTTGACGATATCCGAGTGGCCACTCTTCTTCGCAAGCAAAATAGCCTCGGCAGTGCAGCTTTCCGACCGAATCTGGTGAAGAAATTTCACCACTTGGAGGTGGCCATTCTCAGCAGCAACAGTAATCGCAGCATTCGTAGCCACTTGGTCGACCTCGTTCACCAAATACTTGACGACATCCAAATATCCTTTCGATGCAGCGTTGGTCATAGCGGCCGGACTGCAACCCACAGTGAAGTTTTCATTCACCCACTTGACAGCGGCCAGATATCCTTGTCCTGCCGCATTATCCATTGCCGCGGTAGAGCAACCTTCAGATCGATTTTCTTTCAACCATCGGGCTACGTGCACATGGCTGTTGCTTACTGCGCCGTCCATAGCGGCAGTGGTGCAACCTTCTGTTCGATTTTGACTCAACCACTTAACCATCTTGAGGTGGCCATTGCTTGCAGCTCCATCCATTGCGGCGACGGTGCATCCTTCAGAACGGTTTTTATGAAGGAATTGAACGATAGGGAAGTTGCCGTAGGCTGCAGCTCCGTCCATCGCGGCAGTCGTGCAACCTTCATCACGATTGTCGTGAAGATACGTGAGAATGCCAATAAACCCGCCAGCTGCAGCACCATCCATTGCTGCAGTTGTGCATCCTTCAAACCGATTTTCGTGAAACCAAACGACCAATTTCTGGTGCCCACTACTTGCTGCTCGATCCATTGCCTCGGTGGTAAGTGGTGCGTCGCAGTTGGCAATCAGCCATTTCGTCTTCACTGAACTTTGGCCACTGTGGTGAATCTTGGCCTTGACGCAAATATCACCAACTCCATGGTACTTGTGGTGCCATTCCGATGGATCACACTTCCAGACTTCAGGCTTTTCGCGTGATTTAGAAAACATGAGGTAGAGCTCGTTTGTTTTGTCTTCAAAATGATAATGACCAGCAGGCACAATACATGTACCTTGGTGGGCAAATACCATCAATCACGATGCATGTAATTCCGCATTTCTTTCACGAAGTTTCCATGGACCTTTCCGTTTAAATACGGGGTAATTTCCTCGCAACGATGGAGATTGACATTTCTGCAACGCACTACCCGTCTACATGTACTTCTCTAGTGTTTTTATTGTTTGGGATATTGGCGAAACGTCGCGACTCGTGATCTTAAAAAAAATCTTAAAGCGAACGTTAAAACTCTGGGCAGCATGTCGAAGGAGACCGACAGCGATTCGGAGCCACAGCAGCTTCAATACAAGGTAAAATGCTCAATAGTGTGGCTAATCTTCTGGTCGGGGCAGTAATCGTTGTTCTGCTGGTGTCCCAGGTGATCATCCTGGGCGATGGCGCCGTGGGCAAGACTTCCATTGCTATGCGGCACACAGAAGACAATTTCTCTACGACATACAAGCAAACGATCGGTTTGGACTTCTTCCTGAAGCGCATGGCATTGCCAGGTATCCAGCGTTGGCTTCCTTTGTGATCACGTACAGGCTATTGACTTCAAGTCAATGCCTTGCACAGGTGACACCCAAGTGACGCTGCAGATTTGGGATATCGGCGGCCAAAGCATTGGAGGCAAAATGCTCAAGAATTATATTTATGGGGCGCAGGTACGTCACGAGTTTTCCCTGTCAAATGCTGAGGCTTTGAAGCGGACGGCTTTAATGTACAGGGTGTGCTCCTGGTGTACGACATCACCAACTACGAGAGCTTTCAGAACCTCGAGGACTGGTACCGTCTCGTTCGTCGCACTTTCGATGACGAGCGCATGCCGTACGTGGCTCTCGTGGGCAACAAGAGTACGTTCAAAGATGAATCTGTTAGCACCACGCAAGACCTTTAATTAACTGTTTATTTCACCAGCGGACTTGAATCACCTCCGAGCTGTGAAAGTAGCCAAACACAAGCAGTTCACGGAGGAGAACGACTTCAAAAGCTTTTTCGTGTCTGCCAAGACGGGAGACCAAGTGAATCCGACGTTCCGTCAAGTGGCTGCAGACCTGGCTGGGATCCCTCTCACCAAGACAGACCTGGACGTGGAAGCGCCCGTGCTCAAAGCTCAGATCATCAACCACGAGCAGAACGACCCAGACGTGAAAATCCCAGACATCCGCAACACGCAGAACCCAAAGTGCAGCATCCAGTAAAAGTCCTCAATCACCTTAACTTCGAGTGTCTCTTTACGCCTGAATAAGCAAATAACATCTCTCCACAATTGGTGATTCCTAACAAAGTGTCCCATTGATTAGATGTGTTACTCTGGTAGATGGGAGAAATAGGCTCCAAGCCACTTCAGCAAGCCTTGATGACACAAGTTGGTACTTAGTAGTCCTCGTCTCCGCCGAACATGTCCATGCCTCCGCCCATGTCGACCTCCTCTTCCTCCTCAACGGCCTTCTCCTCCTCCTTGGGGGCCTCGCCAGCAGCAGCGGCGCCACCAGCAGCGGGGGCGGCAGCAGCCGAGCCGAACGAAGCGAGCTTGTCGCTGCCGGCAGCAATGACCTCCTCGATGCTCTTGCCCTCCATGGCCTTAACCACGGCAGCCACGCGCTCCTCGTTGGTCTCCACGCCCGTCGAGTGCAGGATGCGCACGATGTCGTGCTCAGTGGGGTGGGTGTGGCCACCCAGGACGGCAAGCAGGTAAGCAGCAATGTAACGCATCTGTCAAAGCACCAACATTAGTCATTCTCTTCTTCTCCAGGGCATTTTCATTGGCTGCTGCCGAATTTCAGTCTGCTAATTCGTACCTTGAATCACTTTAAGGTTTCTTTCTTGGAGTCTACCAGATACAAGATGGCGCTCTTCTGGGAAGCGGAGGCCATGCGATTGGCACTGAACCAACCGCTGCTTTTCCCTCTACAAGAACAATTGCATCTCTGTAAAGGAACGATTAGGCTTTATTTTCCACCAATAATAATTCTCAAGGGCTAGGTTGGTGACAAGCGAGCAGCTCTCCTCCAGTGGTTATTTCCAACCAATCACTGCTCACCCCCTTAATGCTATAAGGACGAACCCAGCCATTCTCCGAACGTCTCCGCACAACTCTCGTAGATTCCGTCGCAATGGCTCCTGCTGTAAGTTCCTGCTGCTTTGTCCCTTGTGGGGGCGAGTGGATGAGTTGCTAAGCTGCAGAGTCCTCCTTCTCTGCTCGGGCAAACAGAGTTCCCTTCTCTGTGGGCGGCCAATTCGAAAGAATTAATGGTCGCCACCATTCGGAACACAAAAAAGAGAAAACTGTTTAGTCGCGCAATGTGGAAAGAGGACTTGAACGCAATGAATTAGCAGACTTCAGACACTCGCCACGGACATTTCTTTGTCTAAAGGTGCACGTGTCTAATTCAAATTGTCATCTACCTACCAACAGCACAAGGGAAAGAAGATCAGCAAGAAGAACCTGCTGAAGTTCACGATCGACTGCACGATCCCCGTGGATGACCACGTCCTGGACCCTGCTTCGTTCGAGAAGTTCCTGCACGACCGTATCAAGGTCGGCGGCAAGACCGGTGTCCTTGGCGAGGCCGTGAAGATCACCCGTGAGAAGACCAAGCTCCAGGTGGTGGCTGTGCCCCCGTTCAGCAAGCGTTACCTCAAGTACCTGACCAAGAAGTACCTGAAGAAGCAGCAGCTGCGTGACTACCTGCACGTGATTGCCTCGGACAAGAACACGTACGAGCTCCGTTACTTCAACATCCACGATGCTGGCAACGACGCCGACGAGGAGGACGACGAGTAAACTATCCATTAGCTTTTGAACTATGGTAGTTTTGTTACTACCTTCACCACTGGTGGTAGCTGTAGCTCATCCGAATTGAACGGTACCTAATGCAGATTCGCTTCGGCACGGAGAATCCTTATCTCTAATTTACTGTCTTGTGTAGAGTTTTTTTTCTCTCTCTATTAAACCGTTGACTTTTGAAGGTTTTAGAGAAGCAGCGGAAGTGTTGCGATATAGACGTTCGGTACGGAGAACAAAAGGGCGACAGACAGACAGACACCCGGGTAAATCTTGCATTTGTGGTCTTTTGAGGCAGACTCTTGTTGCTAATGAACACTCACTGCACACACAGCGTCTACTCAACATGTAATCCATTTGTCGCGAAGCATTAGCGGGGGAAGGAAGCTGGATCGGTCGGTCGCTGCGTTACATTCCACGCACAAGCGCCGCGTTAATGGCTTCGATCCACTTCTTCGACCCGTTGACGAGGTCGTTCAGATGGTACACCCGGTTCGGCTGCAAAGAACAACACAACAGTCAGGTCTCCATAGTAATCTACAGCGTAATGGATCTCTTACCGTCACGACGTCGAAAGCAGTCGCGCTCTTTGAATTCACGTAGAGGCTGTCAGACCACGGGATCTCTCCCTTTTGCTTCATTCTAATGGGGTCGATGTAGATCAAACGGGGCTTGGACGTCAGAATTAGCTGTCTCTTCTTGGAGAAGAGACCCTTGCGCTTGCTAATGAGCCCTCCCATCTTAATCAGCTCGTCATCCAGCAGGAATCGGTTCCATAGCGAGCTGGTACGCCTCATCGCTGGCGGTATTGCTGCCTTTTGACGGGCCACTTCCACTACGTTAACATGTTCAGCCCTGCAACCGAAAACACAATACCCAAGCGAGTGTGAGACTCAAGTGATTCAGATTTTCATGCTACGACACAGCAGCAAACGTACGGAGAAGGTGGTGGGTCGAGCGCAAGCCCCGACGAGACCTGCAGCTCTGTCGCGACACCAGCAAACAGCCAATCCTCGGTAGCGCCATCCTTAAAGTCAATAAAAAATAAAGTTTAGCACAACAATGACATGCATCGCACGATGTACAGAGCCTTACGTATTCGGTGGGCGGCAGCCGACCAATCTCCGGTAGGTACGGAGACTGCGCGTATCCTACCACGTCCCAGTCGATACCCTCAAAGAACGGGTGAGCCTTCAACGCTTCGTATCCGTTGCCTTCTTCGTCCGAACCAGCACCAAGGCGCTCGTTCGGCTCCTGCACAAGAATGCGGTCGATCAGATCCTTCGCAACCGAAGGGAATCCTGGAGGGTATGCAAAGTCCTCGGCGGGGTGGTTCAAAATCTGCTGGAAAGTGAGGTACTCGTTCTCTGCGCGGAACATCGGCCGGCCGACGAGCATCTGGAAGATCATGCAGGCCATAGCCCACAGGTCGCACCCGCGGGACGCCTCCTGGTCGCGCAGGACTTCAGGTGAGACGTATTCCGCCGTACCGCAGAACGTGTTGTGACGACTCTCCTCCGTCTCGTCCTTAGCTGTTCCAAAGTCGGTCACCTTGAGGTGACCTTCATCGCTAAGAAGAATATTCTCAGGCTTGAGGTCGCGGTGGATCACTCCATTCTTGTGTAGATACTCCAGCGCCACCACCACCTCAGCCATGTAGAATTTTGTAAGCTCCAGTGAGCATGCGCGGTCCGTGTATCCCGCGGCAGCCTGCTCCTTCTGGTGCTTTCTAAAATATAAAAATGGATAGCAACAGAATTGGTCAGTTTTTCTTTTTTTCACAAACGCAAGCGAAATATGTCGACGAACAACGTACGTGATCACATCGAGCAGTTCACCACCACGGCAGAGCTCCATCACCATATACAGGTAGCTGTTATCCTACATTCACGACAATAGCAAAAATATTAATTTAGTAAACAAGGTAATTGTGCATTGCAGCACAGCCGCCCGTTAAGGGATCGCCGCATCGTTAATTACCTGGAAGGTGAAGAAGAGCTTCACCACGCGGTCGTGCGAGATCTTGGAGAAGACCTTCCGCTCCATCATGACGAACTTGACTTTCTTCTCCTTGCGGATGAAGCGCTTCTCCATGATCTTTACGGCGTACTCCACGCCCGTGTCTTTCATGCGCGCGTGCACCACCTGCAGTCAGCATTAAACGTCCGTCAATAACGTATCGCCACTATTTCAGTGCATTCCCAATACTGCACAGTACGTACACGAGCGTAGGCGCCTTCGCCCAGTGTGGCGCCGAACATGAAGTCGGCAGGGGACGGCTTTTTACTGTGCGAACGGACGGGCGAGGCACCTTCCGCCGAGCCTAAAGACAGAGAAAACTGGTTAGTACAGGGACTGCAGCGACTGGGAGGCTGCGGAGGGACGCACTGGGCGGCGTGGGGGCTTGCATCTTCCAGAAACGAGCGAGCGACGAGTGACGAAGAATGCAATAGACAACGGAGCTGCTCGCTCGATTCTCTCCCCCTCCTCTGGTCTCACTGGCTGTTGGTGTGCGGCACGTAAATTAAAATAGGGCAGACTTTTTTGTTACCACAAAAAACATAAACGGCGCGAAAAATACCGCACACGATCCCTATTTCTGATACTGAATATGGCAGGTCATCAACAACAACTACTGGAGGAGTTTGCAATGTAGCGGCGAAGTGCCATCTATGTGATATATTAAAATACAGAGTATCTGTGATATCGTTTACATATATGATATCCTGCAATATATTATTGCATTTACGTTTAGTAGTTCCAGCTGATACAACTAGTTAAAACGGTTTTATCCTTGCGTCACACGTCACAGATTTGATCTAAAACCATCAGCATTTCCCCGCCTCTTAACTCCACAAGATGTCGAGCATCGAGAAGCTGTCGATCCGCGGCATCCGCAGCTTCAGTCCGAACCGTGAGCAGATTATCGAGTTCTACCACCCTCTCACGATCATCCTGGGCGACAATGGCTGCGGCAAGACCACAGTGATCGAGTGTTTAAAGCTCGCGTGTACGGGGGGTCTTCCCCCAGGCGCTCGCAGTGGCCAGAGCCTCGTACACGACCCCAAGATCGCAGGAACCAATGAGGTGAAGGCTAGCATCCGTCTCCGCTTCCGTAACAGAGCAGGCAAGGCTATGGTGGTGACGCGGACGTATCAGGTGCGGCAGACGAAGAAATCCATTACTTTTAAGGCTCTGGACGGCGTTATTCGAGTGGTAAACGAGCTGGGAGAGCAGGTTTCGCTTAGCCACAAGTGCGGCGAGCTGGACCAGCATATACCGGACATGATGGGCGTGTCGAAAGCCATTCTAGAGAGCGTCATCTTCTGCCATCAAGAAGATTCCAATTGGCCGTTGAAAGAAGGCGCAGAGCTGAAGAAAAGGTTCGACAAGATCTTCGAGTCGGCGAGGTACACGAAGGCTCTGGAAGCCATTCAGAAGCTGAAGAAGGCCAGGCTAAGCGACTCGAAGGACTTTAAGCGCGATCTGGATGTTCTCACGGCTCACATGAAGATGGCGCAGGATATCCGAGATAAAATTGAGACAGCGCAGGAGAAATTGAGAGAAGTGACGGACGCAGGAGATGAAGCCAATGAGAAGATTGCCAAAGCAGAGGAGGCGCTGGAGGAGCTCCAACAGCTGCTGGAGGAGGTGAAGATGCTGCGTTCTCGACTGCAGAGGCAAAAGGAGGATATCGACGTGAAGGAGCAAAGCGTGCGCACTGCGTATAGCAAGCTGGAGAAGATTATGAGTGATACCGACGACGAGCTGCAGGGATTCCTGAATAATTATGACGCCATTGTTGAAGAGCACCGAGGAGATTTTGCTAGACTGCAAGAGCAAAAAGTGAGATGGCAAGACGAGCAGGACAAGGCCAGACAGGAGCACACTGAGCTAGTATCTTCTAAAACCCGAGTGGAAACAAACATCGACATTTATCAGAAGCGGGTGGCGGAGATGATTGATTCGGCCTCAAAGCTCAGTACCAAGTATCGCTTTCACTTGCAGCCGTTGTCGTCGCAGCAGGACGATATCTCCGCGTTTTTAGGGGAGTTCCAGCGTGTTGTGGAAGACAAGAAGAAAACAGTGGAGAATCTACAGGCGAAACTGCTGGAAGATGATGAAAAGTTGACCACTGAGCTGTCGGAGCTGACCTCGCAGGTGAAGCACATGAAAAACGAATTGAATTTGAAGACGAAGAGTCTTAGGGCTTTGGACAGGGACAAGCAGGCTATTGAGGATCGGTTACGCGGACTTGGAGGTGCTGGTCTCCACTCCCAACGCGATGTCGAAGAAATGAGCACACAAGTGTCGGAGGCTGAGAAAGCGTTGGAGAACTACAGAGCGAAACACAACGTGCTGGCTCTGAAAAACGAGATCCAAGGATTCGGGCGACAGATAGATGGTATCAACCGAGAATCCGAAGATCTGAAACAGGAGATTCAGCAATTACGCCATTACGCAAAGGAGAATGGCCAAATCGAGCTCAGACGCAGCGAACACCGAAAGCACCAGGAAATCTTCAAAGCGAACCTTCAAGAAAAAGTGGCGGATGTGGAGGAGATTTTCGAAGGCGGTGAAAAGCCTACAGATAGAGACTCCTTGGCTTCAGCTATCACTCGCATCGACAAGATTGTTACCGAACGCAAGCGTAGTTTTGATGCCAGGCAGGCGGAACTAGCAGCAGCTGAAAAGCGGCTCATCCAGAATACAACGACGTCGCAGAATGCTGAAAAGGAGTTGGACCCTTTGCGTTTGAAGAAAAATGGGCTGGAGAGAGAGCACATGACTCGTTTGAAGGAGCTTCTGAACAAAGTGATCCCTGGTCAGGACCTCAAGAACGCCGAGGTTGGAGTGGAGGAGGCGGAGCGAGCTTACGCTGATGCCAAAGACAAGATCGTGCGCCGTAAGAACATGGTCATGTTCCTCAATATCTACAAAAAGAAGGGGATTAAGGAGCACTGCTGTCCGCTGTGTGAGCGCGATATGACTCCCGAGGAAGAGGAGACCTTCGCAACCATTTTGAGCGACAAAACAGACGACAGCAAGGTTGCTGACAAGATTAAGAAGGCGGAAGAGTTGGAGAAGACCTCGCTACAGACTCTGAAGGAAATCAAGGCCAAGATGCCGCACTGGCGGAAGTGGCTGGAGCTGGAGACGACGATTCCACAGAAGGTCCAGGAGCTAGAGGAGATCTATGCGGCGCAGAAAGCTCTAGAGAATGATGTGCACGACAAGAAAGCTGCTCTGGATCTGGCGCAGGACCAATTCGAAAACGACCAAGCTGCGTTGGCAGAACTGAAGTTATTGAACAAAACTGCCGACGATCTTCATAGCGCCGATGTGGCTATCACGAGAGACGAGGAGCGCCAGATAGGAATTCAGGGAACTGGTGGTCGATCATTGGTGGATGTGGAAGCAGAGAAAGATGCAAAGCAGACGGAGGTTCAGGAGCTGGACCACCAGCGCCAGCGTAAGCAGAAAGAACTCGACAGCATTAACGACATCCTCCACCAGATGCAGAATGATTTGCACAGACGCAAGGAAGACAAACTGCAACTGGAGACCAAGCGTAAGGAATATGACGAGGCTGTGAAAGAGCAGAGCAGGCTGCGCGAGCAAGAAAAAATCTTGAAAGAGGCCTGCGCCAAGCTGAAGAAGTCAGAGCCCGAGCTCGAACGCCAAGTCCGATCTAAAACAAGCGAGCGAGAGGCGCGTCGTGCAGGGGCAAACGAGCAGCGCCGAGCTCAACAGGTAGAGCTGCAAGAGCACCAAGGGGATTTCCGCGTGTTCAGTGACAAGTGCAAGAATCTCCAGCGTGGAGAGCTCGAGAAGCTGGAGCGCGAGATTCAAACACTAAGCGAAAGCATCGCTCAGACAAAGCAGAGAGGGGAGACAGCGAGCCAATCGCTGGTAGACCTGATACCTCAAATGAAGAGCGCCGAGGAGAACCTGGATAAGAATGAGTTGGTGAAGCGAGAGATTCAGGACAATATCGAGTACCGTGGGCTCCAAAAGGAGCTGGAGAAAATGCGCGGCGACGCTGAGGACATGAAGGCACAAATTGGGAATTTGCCATCCCTGGAAGACGTGAACGATCGAGTGGAATCGGCGAATATGACGTTGAATGCTGCGCGAGACTCTTTTTCAGTGACGAGGGGGAAGAAGCAGCAGCTGATGGAGCAGATTCGCGACTACAAGGTCCAGCTCCGCGCTCCGAACCTGAAGGACGTGGAGGAAAAGTATCGACACAAGCTAATTCAATTCGAGACGACGCAGATGGCGGTGGCAGATCTAGAGCGATACTATAAGGCCCTGGACGAGTCGTTACTGCAGTATCACTCGAAGAAAGTGGAAGAGATCAACTCGATCGTTCGTTCCCTGTGGCAGATCACGTACAAGGGCCAAGATATCGACACGATCGAGCTGGTGAGTGGCCAGCAAGAGGGCCAAGTGTCGAAAGCTTCACGCTCGTATGACTACCGTGTCGTGATGAAGAAGGCTGGCGCTGCAATTGACATGCGGGGCCGCTGTAGTGCCGGCCAAAAGGTGCTGGCAGCGCTAGTGATCCGGATGGCTCTGGCCGAAACGTTCTGTCTGAATTGCGGCATCTTGGCTCTGGATGAGCCTACCACGAATCTCGACACGGAAAACAAGTTCGGCCTTGCGCAGGCGATCACAGAGTACGTTCGACCATGGCTGCTACAGGGCTTCAGCTTTATCTTCTAACGTTTGTTTTGTTGACTCAACGCAGCATTCTGAACGCTCGCTCGCAGCAGCAGAACTTTCAGCTCGTTTGCATCACGCACGACGAAGAGTTCGTGCAGATGCTCAGTCGGACGCAGGCCATGGAAGGCACCCGCCCAGAGTTCTACTGGCGCATTTCGAGAGAAGACATGTACGCGTGTATCGATCAGTTGGGTGCACGAATGGAGCTGACTTGTTGTGTGTTTCTTCTGTTCAGTGGCGGCAACCGCTTCGTCAGCAAGATTGAGCGGCACGAGTGGGAAGACGGCATCTAAGTGACAGAGCACTGTGTTCACTTTTGACGACACCATTCGTATTTCCTGCCAGCCTCCATTGTTTTAACGTCTAACGAAATTCTATCTAGCAGTCCTGAGTGGGTTTATTTACTCTTTTTCCCATCCAGCTTCTGTTTCAACTGAAGCTGCACGTCGAGGTTGCTGCTCTGCTTGAGTAGTTCACGAACCGCCATAGTCGCGTACGAGGACGGACCCAACTGGAACTCGAGGCACAAGGCACGGAACTTGCCATCTGGAATCGAAGCCTGGGCGGGGTGGCCCGCGAGTAGGTCGACGTCCGTTTCAAGGAGCGGCACAGTGGGGTCATTAAACCGTTTGAGCGCATGCTCCACATCAAGAGGTTTCTTGAGCACGTGGCGGTAGGAACCCGGAAGATGGTACTCCGAGTTGGTAGCACGCTCCAAGGTTTGGAAATCCACACCGTCAGCTTTCATAATCTCCTCGTATCGCTGCTTGAGCGCGTTCTCCGGGTACGTGATGCTGTAGCCCGGTAGCGGGAGAACCACGTCGTAAATGCTGTACTGACTCAAGTTTTCCGCAGTGACAACGGTAACGTTTGTACCAGAACGTGAAGCTTCCGCTGATGTGCGAGGCTTCTTGGTCGCAGGAGCGTCTTCCTCCTCATCGGCGGCGGGTTCATTCTCATCGACGCATTCTTCGGTCATAGTATCGAGAGGAATCACAAGGTCTCCCACCACAGGCGCATCTCTCGAGAACTGCGTCAAGCGCTCGCTCACCACGGTGTTCCACACGTAGCTCTGGTACGAGTGAGTGTACATCATTCGGAGGTGGCGCGAGATCCCCTGGATAGCAGTGGCGTACGCCGTCAAGCCGTGCGTGCGCAGTCCATGCAGCACAGCACGCTCAGCGATCAAGTACGGAGGCAGCGCCTTCAGCGCAGCTCCCACGTCCTGATTGTCCTGGAAAGCCTGTCGAGCCTCGCTGATCTTGGTGGCGTCTCCCTCCTGCGGAGAAAGCAACAAGTCCACGACGCGCTTGTGGTCACGCTGCAAGATGGCGCGTCCGATCTCGTGCGTGGCGACGGCCTTGGTGCCGAACCGCTGCAGCCCGAAGTAGTTGATGAAGCCGTGCTCGCTCCAGCTGCGAACTGCCTCGTGGATCTGCTCGTCCGAAATGGTAGCGTCATCGGGGAGATCGCGGATAGCAAGCGAGAAGCGGTTTCCACGTAGATCTCCGAGGTTCAGACGCTCCGGGACGTACGTCGCGTTGCCCACGAGGAAGTTGAACGAGTCCAGCTCCCGACCAGCCCGGTTCAGTGTCTCCAGTCTCTCCTTGGAGCCACGGTAGACTGTGCAAAGCTGCGTCGTAATGCCTCGCTTGTCCTTCGTACCGGCGTAGGTGAAAGCCGACACGTTCACGTTCATGGCCTTGGCCAACTGCATCATGACGCTGTTGGTTTCCATGTTGCGCTTGTAGAGCACGAACTGGAGGTAATCGGGGCGGTTCTTGGGCCATTGCGCACGGCCGTTGTTCCCTCCTCGCTTGTCCATATCCTTGCGCTTCTTGCCTCCAACCATCACACGACGCACTCGAATCACGGACACCCCCTCGCTGTTGGTCGTCGTGTCTGACACCACAATGCCACTGCCAAACTTGCGCGCTGCCTCGTGCACTGCTGCGCGCGTCTCCTTTGCCTCAATTAGCGGGAAGAAGAAGGATGAATCGTCTTCCTTCTTCCCTTCAGCAATCCCCTCCTTCTCCTCTTCGGTCTTCTTGTTGACAGCGTTCGCGAGTCTCTTGGCTTCTTCATGCTTCACTTGTGCGTCCACCAGTTTCAGCATAAACTCCTCTAGTGTCTTCGCTGTTCCTTCCCCACACACTCCAGCAATCGCCACTTTCAGCTTCTCCACGTCTTCTCTCTCCTGCTTCAGTAACTTCGCCCTCTTGTTGGCATTGAACAGGCCCAAAAGTCTACCAGCGAGTTTACCCACTAACGTATTCACCTGCTCGTTCGCTGTATCGTTCAGCAGTGCAAACACCTTGTGCTTGAAGACTTCGCTGACCTTTTGGGGCTTCGCAGCGGGCGCGAACCGCTTCACGTCCGAGAGACGCACCACCTGCCCGTCCAGCGCCACCTCGCGCACCACAAAGTCCGAGTAGCGCTGCTTGGTGGCGCCATGGAATCCACCCACTTCTGGCATCAGGAAGCGCTGAATGCCCACCACCGACTCGTCCACACTGCAGGGGACGCCGTCGTTGTAGCCTGCAGCACGGAAGTCCGGACCGTCTCGGCGTCCTCCACCTCGTCCACCGCGTCCGCCACGTCCACCACCTCGTCCGCCACGTCTTCCACCTCCTCCACGACGAGCAGCACCACGAGCCATTGCAGACTGCCGCAGAACACTCACCACCGACCTCGAGAGCGTCGTCGTTGTCACTTGAGCTGTCCGCGGTGGAGCGGATCCGCTAATGCAGCGGACGACAGTGGACGTTTTTTGACTGGCTGAAAATGGTCATGCCATTAGTGACATGTCATTAAAGTATATCACTAAGTGCGATTTCGCTCACACGTCACAGATTCAAGGAGAAACAATGTGGGCTCCGACGGTGCTGGGCGGGGTAATTGCTGGCGCTACGTGGCTGCTGCTGCGTCCATTGGTGCTGTATCATAGCAGCAAAGGGCTCTCCAATATCCCTGTGTTGAGTCTGCTGCGTTTCAGCCTCAACGTGCGTCTGCATTCGTTGATCTTGTGGATTTCGGGGGTTTCTCGCAGTCTCCCAAGTATCCCCGACGTGGATCAATTACCCGGTTCCGTACTACGAGTGTTAGGCAATAACCCCAGTCGGATGACTCTCCGAGGCACAAACGTTTACATAGTCGGCAGTGGATCGCGAAGGCTGTTGATCGACAGCAGTGACGGCAATGAAGGATTTGTCAAGAGGCTGCTGCAAGTGTGTCAACATCATGGAGTGGAGGAGATTTCGGATCTGTTAGTGACGCACGGACATCTGGATCACGTCGGTGGGTTGTTGCAATTGAAGCAGAGGTTTCCAGCTCTGAAAGTGTGGAAATACCTCCCTGAAGCAGATAGAGAAGGGGACGGAGACGGAGATCGACGACTGAGGCTGAGCAACAGCGAGAGTCGAAGACTGGGGATTCAGGCTTTACAAGATGGACAGGAGTTTCAAGTACCGGGGAGTGATGGGGCGTTGAGGACAGTGTACACTCCAGGACACTGCAATGATCACGTTTGCTTTGTGCTGGATCGGGTGGAGGGTCTGAAGGCCCCCGTCTTGTTCTCTGGGGATTGCGTCTTGGGCTTTGGCAGTTGCTTGTTTGACTCTCTCGCCGACCTCATGGCGTCTTTATCGAAGTTGAAGCGATGTGGCGCTGCTACGATCTACCCTGGACACGGACCAGTTGTGAACGATGCAGCTGCGAAGATCCTGGAGTACATCACACACCGTCAGCAGCGTGAGGACGAGATCTTAGCGGTGCTAAAGCAGCACGGAAGGCTGTCGTCGTCGGAGATCGTGGATAGAATTTACGACCCACTGCCGTACTTGCTGCGTTTATCTGCGAGGAAAGCAACCGAGAAGCACCTGCAGAAACTGCTCAAGGAACACCGCGTGCAGAGTCAAGCTGGATGGTTCCAGTCTGCTACGTACAACTTGACTGTGACCTAAGCAGAACAAGAACGGCTACTGGTAGTGTTTGTTTTTTGTGTGATTGTTATTGGGGTTTATAGTGATGGCTGCTCTACATGAACAAGAGCAAAATAAATGACGCATGGAACCTGGTCTACTTGACAAACACAACCTTCGTATGTACAACCGACCCGATCCAGCTTCCACGCGGGGTCTGGCTGCTTGGAGCCTCCTTACGTGCGGCTGTGGCTGAGCTGCCGGGCCAGCTTGAGGTTGTCTTGGATCTGCTGCCGGGACTGTTCCGCCATGAGGTTCATCTTGATAATCTGTGCCATGAGCGAGTCTGTGGCGGAGTCTGGAGCGTTGCGTTCGTATGCCTTGGGGCTGCTAAAGCTGCCGCTGTACGGACCCGACGACGCGCTATTCAAGCGGGCAACAGCCATGGATCCCCTGGCCACGGGCGTCTCTGAGTCTCGCCCCTTGTAGTAATTGTCTTCCGGACTGTCAGGTGGTGAGCGGCTGTGGCGGCGTTGGCCAGCGTAGCGAGGACCAGCATTAGCGTCTACACTGCGACTGGATTTCTTAGGCGAAGGTCCATCGTAGATCGTGACAGGCACACCAGGCATCGACGCTGAGCCAGGCTTCACATGGTTGTTGTGGGTCGGCTGTCCGGGATGTTTGGGAACTGGAGCTGCTCCACCTGCCTGCGCGTATAAAGTAACCTCTTCATCATGATCCCGGTGGTCCCCACCTATGACAGGCTGTGGGAGCGCGCGGCAGGAGCCGCTACTGCTGCTGTGGCTGCTCGTCACGGACGTCGCGTGATGGTTCGATCGGTCTTCAGCCTCGCCACTGTCATCTGTTGCAGCTCTTCCTCGCGTTGAACTCATAAAACTGTCCTGCGAGCTCTCAGGCCCCGTCAACGACGCCGCAGCGTACTCCACGAGGTTCTGCACACTCTCCGGGGCGCGTAGATCAACCTGGTGGATCAGACGCATGCACTTCTTGCAAAACTGTTCGTAGTGCGGCACGCGGAAGTCGTGGAAGCTCAACACGCGCACTTTCGCCACACAACTGGAGCACGTCAGACGGTGGCACACCGCGCATTGTTTGGACGAGCTCAGAAAGCCGGAGGCCTTGCCGTGGCACACCTCGCACTTTCCATGTGTGATGAACGGCCGCACTGTATGCTTGCCGGCCTCCACCAGCGCCGTAGCAATGACCGCATGCGCCACTGGCATCGCCTGTTCGATACGTAGCCAGAGCTCAGCGGACTTGATGTCCGCCACCCAGTCCACCACTTTTCCGCCAGCATCGTTCTTGCCACGCATGTAGACCTTGACACCTCCGCTCTTGTTGCGCTTGTACAAGTAACAGATCGAGAACTTGGCTCGCACGCACTCGTTAAACAACGGACAAGTGGGGAGCTCGACCGATTCAGTCAGCGTGTACCCGATCTCCTTGCCGTTGCGATCGCGCGTCATGCCGACCTGTTCGTACCAGCACACGTCTCGGTTCTTAACGAGACCTTTGCCTGGCGATTCGACCGTCATCCACTTGAAGCAGGACAGGAAGAACGGGTCTTCCGGACTGCGTTTCTTGATGACGCCTAGCACGGCGCAGTCCACGATATCTTCGCGGTAAACGCCCGAGATTCGACGAAAGTCGGGCGTGTTGTCGGCGTAACGACCCATGACCACCTCGTCCAGCGTACCGTCGATACGTCCCGTACAGAGATACTTATACTCGCTATCATCCTTTATCTTGCGCCTCCGGTAGACGGTCAGGTCGTGCTTCTGCTTGATTGGCTTCCATTTACGCTCGCGGGTCTCCTGAGTGTCGAACTGTTCGCGATGGTACGCGTCGATTGTCTGTTGCAGTAGGGAATCCCCCCATTGGAGGAAACTCTGCGCCTCCTGCTTGCTTAGACGCAGTGGAGGGAAGAAGTCCAGCGGCAACGGGAACATCATGGTCGTCCGACTGGGGGGGCTAGCGACCTGAGGGATAGCGGAGCTACTGGGAAGTGCCGAAGAGGTCATGAAAAGCTTGAGCCTCTGGACCTCAAGTGGACGACCGCGGAGAATAAGAGCAAGTCGGATGGGAAAGTAAACCTTACTGGGATATAGTGTAAGTTTTGGTTTTTACAGATGAACAGCATTAGAGCAGAGTGGATTTGTTTCGCAAGTTCATTTGATGTTTGTAAGAGAGTCTATTTGGGATAGTAGCCTTGCAGCTGGTAATGGTTGAGAATGCTAAGACTAAGACATTTAGCAACTTGCAGCGGCACGAATGCTTTCTCAAGTCTTGGCAATGTTCAGGAGATGCATTACCAAGGTGGTTTAAATACACGTGCGTACATATCCGGTGTTTAACGTACGATATTATAATATCCGAGTTGGAAAGTAATGCTCCACGTTGGAGCTCGAGAAGCAGTTGGTGCCTATCCCGAAAAAGTGCTCACGCTGGCATCTGCTTACAGGCGAGCATCGGACGTGGCTGCATATAAATTTACTGTAAGGTGTAAACACGAGAAATCTACCATCAATTCGGAAACTGTCAGTAAAATAGAACTCAGTCTGGCGTCGGAGGGACAGTGGCATACACTTGCGGAGGCCTTTGCATGCGTGCCAATGCCGAAAACGTTAACTCAAGATCACCACAAGTGGGTGAACTACTGTTTGACATTCGCCAGGACTCGCGCATGGACTCCATGATGGAGCGCTTCTCGAACGGTTTGTAGCTTCGAGTGCATTTGGCTCGCGTTTCATTGTGCGCTTTGCACTAGAAAAAGGCGCGTGGGGTGCGACGGCGATGACGTGGATGTCCGAGCGCTCAGACGCACAGATCCAGCGGCCGCACGATCTTATCGCTCATGGAGGATGATATCGATGGACGGCGTGGCATTTGATTTCTTGCCCGTTGCCATTCCACGGCATCCGATGACTTGGAACGCTTCGGCGCTGCTTTGGCCGTGAGCTTCGCAACTGCTGACAAGGGCAGTTTGCAGAGGAGGAGAGCCAAGGTGGTCCTCTTTGACTAGCAGAGCAATTAGACGAAGTGAATCTGCAGTTCTACAGTGTAGCAGGTGAGCAACAGGATACAGTTAAGCGCTCGTGTTGCGTGTCGGAGCCTGTCTGCCAGCAGATACACGTTGCAATTTGCACGACATCCAACTTGGATTCCAACTTGGAATTTCCAAGTGATGGTGCAAATCCGTGCTGAAACAGAGGCATCGTTGTCACCGCCGGCAAAGTCAGTTATGTACGTTTGTTTTTCAGCGAACTTTAGAAGATCATTCATGCGAACTTTATAGGGTCTTTCAAGCACCGGGATAATGCTGAAAGCTGATCTCTTGCCATGGATGGCGGGCGTTCAGTGCCACGCTACCACACTAATGTCCATGTATCCTACACGTGCGTCAGCAAGTGCAGAATGTTGCTTCATCCGGAAGTGAAGCCCGTCGCAGGCTGTTTGGAAATAAGGAGGACGGGTTCTTGACGTGTCATTTTGTAGCGTACTAAGGATGTGTATTCATGTGTCGTGGACGATGTGATGTTCTCCTACACGCTTTACCTGCTCCATGCGTGGGTAAGAAAAACGCAGACGGACACGAAAATTCCAAGTTGAAGTTGAATTGTGCTGCACCACACCATTGACCCGTTCTACGGCATAAGTATGTTTTTCCGCAGGAGGTTGGTTCTCAGTTTTGTTGCAAAGAAACGCGTATCAGCATTGTTAAGTTGCTTTTGATGCAACGTAACTTGGAATAAGTTGCTTGGTATTATGTTGCAACAGGTCCCAAAAACAAGTTCAAAAAGCCCCATTCAAAGCGCGCGCACATTGGCATAGGTGCTGCCTCATTTGTACCGAGCGGCGACTTCCACCCGCGCGTCCAGAAGCCCCAGGCCGTTGCATCGCGTCTTCGTGCCCTTTGTACCCCCGCTCGGAGCGCCCCGAGCTCGTACCAAGCCGTAACGCGCAAGTTAATACCACTCGAAGACATGCACGCCCTGGACGGCAGCGAGCCGCCGGCGTCCGCTTCAGTGTCGGACGAGGCCAGCGCCTCGGAGCTCAAGTTTGTGACGGACCGGGCAGATGAATCGGGCCCCGACGCGTTCCCACAGCACGAGGAGTGCGTAGCTGTGCTCACGATGAAATGCGGCGAGCCGTTGATGGCTGTGCGCAAGAAGCTGCACGACGAGATCCCGATCACTTTTATTCCCGACGAGGGTTTTGGCGTGTTCCAGAGCAAAGTGGAACGCCACTACAGCAAGTTAGGACCTAATTATGTGCAGGAACGACGCGCGATCTACTTGAAACCGAGCAGCAACGCCACCCAGTCCAAGTACGTGCTGCTGACCAAGGAAAACTTCGACCCTCTGCTCCGCGTGCGCTGGAAAGTGGCGCGAAGCATGAAAGTGGAGCTGAAGTACGAGGTATTTTGCTACTTTGTGGACGTCACCACCAAGAAGGAGAAGAAACGCATGTCTATGAAGATGTTCCAGCAGCAACAGCAGCAACAACTGGCGGACGGAGCCGTCGAGACGATCGTGACCAACGGTACGTCTGGAGCCACTTCATCGCCCAACCCGTCGTTCTTGGGCATTGGCCAGCCAGGAAACGCAGGGTTTCCGCTGATCCAGAGCTACGCAGACATGTCTATTGACGGATCCCTCACGCCTGGCGGCAGCGTGGCGAAGACTGTTGTTAGGACGTCAAGTCACAAGAATGGAGCGCGGGACGAATCGAGTGAGCGACCTAGGAAGATTGCACGTAGCAAGCAGACGGCTGCAACCACCGCGGATCAACTACAGCTGGACGGAAGCACCGAGGAGCCTGTGTTCCACACGATTCCGTTCCGGATTAATGGCTTTGTGGTACCTTTGGAGGTTGATATCAATGCGCTAAGGCGAAGTCTGGGGTTAATACAGCCGTCCTCGGATGCGCCCGTTGCCGGCAGCAGTCTGGATCCCACCACGCATTTATAATAGGATACGCAGAGCGGATCGCCCCAAGAAAGAAATGATGACGGACGAATCTGGGGGATGAAGCAGGAACAGCAGAGCAGCGAGTACGTAGTTCATGTGTGCATGGAGGAGAGGAGATACTACGTAGGTGAACAAACAGTATGTCACTACTATGTAGTACGTAGTAGGAGTTTAATAGCGGAATCTCTTTTGAACCTTGAAGTGGTTTAGCATTTGACTTTACAAAAGTCGTGTGGTGTGAGTATAGTCAATTGGTTACTTAACGATTGAGCAATGTCAACATTATTGCAAGCGCAGATCGCGTCATAGTACTCGCTTTAGAACGCAGCTAGCGCTTTCGAGACGCTGCGATCTTTTCCCGGATGCAGCTAGAGCTGAGAGTACTGCTCTCTGTGCGACGACAAGCGAAGATGTGAAGCTTTGGCAGTCCACGATCCACACGAATGCTGTTAATCTTGGCAGCACCCGGAAGCGTTTCAGTAGACACGACCATAGCTGCGGCTTCTGGGACCACGATGGCTGGACCGAATGGATCTTCAATCGTCACGATGTCCGCATTGATATGCGGGTTGAGGAACGCGATGTAAGCGCGAACTGCACTCTTCCTCGTCTCCAACGACTCCAATAGCTCTGCATGAGATTTCTTCCTCAGCATGCTGTCAGCTGTAACGCCCACTATCATACGGTTCTCGCAGATACTGACTGCTAGCGAGAGCAGCTTCTTGTGTCCGTTGTGCAAGTGGTCGAAGGTGCCTCCAAGTATGACCAAATCGTGCGGTGTCAGGTCTGCATGCTCGTTCTCAAAGTAGTTGATCTCAGCCGTCAGTCTCCTCTCCACATGCATCGCCAGTGGGTGGTACGTGACTGCAAACAGTCCGTCACGCTCGAAGCGCTGCGCATTGAGACGCTGCACATCCACCAGCGCGTCCTCGCCGAAAACGGCATTTAAGTCCGGCTGAAGCACCAACTCCTCCCACGTCTTGCTCTCGGGCGACACTCCTCCACCCACGATCCTGCAAATAACCCAATAACCTTTTAGTGATACTCCCGCTCTTCCACAACCCAGCAACTGCAGCAAAAGCAGCCTACCGAATGTCCAGGAAAGGTTTATCAAGTGCGCAGGCGACATCCCACGCCATGTTGTAGAGCTCGCTGATGTAGTTCACCACCTCGTGCTTGTCCCGGCCTGAAACGTAGATCAGCAGCGTCTTCGAAACGAACTCGGTGGCCTTCTCTATTAAAACGTCATTCTTTACCAGATCTCGGAAGTTCTGCGGCACATGCATGCGCAACAGGCCGACGCGGACATCAGTGTCACTCGTCTTCTGTGCATCAGCTCGAGCGACCGCGCGCTTGTGAAGTGCAGTGACCCCCACGACGGTCATGACACCAGCAGCAACCGCCAACGCGGTGCTGGCTCCGGAGAGCACGCCCACGACGGGAGGCGGCACCCTGGGCAACTGCAGCCTCTTTTCCATTCGCAAAGTGATCCGCAAATGGGGTATGTTGCCAAAAGCACGCCCATAATGTTAAGTTGCGCGCCTGCGCTTAGCCAAAATAGTCCCAAGCATGAATTGACCCATAACTTTATCTAATAAATGCTTTGGAGCTTCTTGCTGCTTCACTGGGAAGCTCAGTCAATCCAGGAACACACTTTCGCCTGCCAAGCAGACCCACGAGCACGGACTACACCACGGGTTTTCTAATGTAGTGCCAAGATGCTGTATCACCACTATCCAGGTAGTATCGATACGATCGTGGTCTTGAATATGGGAATGCCAGGAAGGCATGTTTGGTATCCTCTTTGCATTCCGCTGCCCTTACATGTATGTTTCAATTAAAAAAAATGCAGCATGCATACGCTCCTATTCATCCATCCTGGATGAATGGAGGTTGGGTTCCAGGACTGAATTGTAATCCCCGTGTTGAGCGCGCAGCAGGATCGTTGCAGTACGGTGCGGCCCTCGCGAGTCTGTGGACGAATGATGGAGTGATCGCCGCGGACGGACACTCGGCGACAGTGTGGGAGGCATCGGAGATGCTCCTAGGTGACGAGGCAGCTTAGCGCGGCATGACACTCGCCACAATAATGGACAAGTCGGCACTTCTCGAAAAGCGAAGCCATATCCCTGTCTTCGCTCCAGCTATACCCCTGCTTGAAGACGATCTGATTCGGCCACGTCGGCACTTGTCATGGTGGCCGCCGGGCTCATTTTGGTCAGTGCCCGCACTATGACCGAGAGCCGGAGCCATGAGGCGGTTCACGCTCACCTTCATCAGCGGAAATTCCCTAGCGAAACGAAACGCAGGCTGCGGAAAGATGTGAGCTCAATCGGAATGAAGTTGTAGAGGAGACGCACCCACAGCGTGCACTTCAACGGCAAGGCTTTGCGGCACCTGGAGGCGACGCTCCTGGAAAAGAAGGAATCCCGATCATAAAGTTTAAACCGGGGAAGTTACCGGTGCTTTGGCAGTGCCGACAGCCACATCAAGGGAATTCATACCGAAGACGATTCCGCGTGCGGGGATGCGCGGGCCAAGATGAAGCATCCTCCTCGGCGTCCTACCGCGGCACGGAAGCCCGCCGTGCAAACGTAGCGCGTTGGTGCCCGCGGCCAGACACGGACCAGTTGTCGATCGAGTCTTGTCGATCGAGACTCGGGAGGTGGCCATCGTTGCAGTCCGTGTCATGTAAGAAATTCTGTCTTCTGTAGTCGAGCTTCAAATATCCGAAATTGAGCATATAAAACGCAAGTCACTCAAAGAGAGCTGGTTTTTCGTCGACGAGAGCGCATCCTCATGCAGATGAGCACATCGATGACTGCGCAACCGATGAAAATCGGACACATGCGGCACATTCATATTCGGTATAGCTGCCGTAGTGTGCGAGCTTCTGATGCTTGTATCGATGTGTGAATTTGGGCGTTAGGTGCTGTTTTAACTGGAAACGAAATCGACACTTACAATTTGTGTACTTTTAAGTATATTTTTGTGGATCTTTTTTTTGCTGTTTCAATCAGTCGATACCTACTGTACATGTAAAACAACTTCAGTTTGAGACCCTCTTGAAGCGAGTTGCACCCCCTCACTGATTCGGAACCGTATCAAACGAGAACTCTACAACGTCGTGGAGTATGCCATGCGTGAATTCAGGCAACCTGGTCTCAATGCTCTCGCCTCGCTTCCAGCCTGCAGCACAAATTGCACTCCCTCAACTGAAACAAACCTCCACCGAGGCGAACCGGCTAAAGACCGCCAAGTTTGTCAGCTGGTTCTTGATGTGGATTTCAACGAGAAAGGCCGGCCGGACCTCTTTTCATCAGCTCTCAGTTGGTCCATCTCCTTGAGGCAAAGACGCGTCAAACGGAGCCGCTCGGCAGACACACACACACATAGAGAGATACCTCGCAACCCTGTTGCTGCTAAACCTCCACCCGGTCGGTCTCTCTTTGCTATCGCTCATTCTTCAATTCTCCGTGGAAGCCGCAGTGGGGACACTCAACCGATCAAGTCTACAGTCGTCGTCCACCATGGAGACCAAGCCCACGTTCATGCAGAACATCCTGCGCACTAAGCCCCTGGCGGTCATCAAAGCCGAGGAAGCTGCTGAGGAACTGCCCCGCCAACTGTCCCTCTTCGATTTGGTGTGCATTGGTATCGGCGGCACCGTCGGTAGTGGCGTCTTCTCCACGACTGGCGAAATTATCAGCGGCACGGCCGGTCCCGCCGCTTTCGTGAGCTGGATCATCGCCGGTGTCGTGTGCTGCATCAACGCACTGGCCTACATGGAGCTCGTCACCCGCGTACCGTCATCGGGCAGTACATACGCCTACTCGTTCTACGCTCTCGGCGAGCTTCCAGCTGTGATCGCTGCCTGGTTGCTGACACTCGAGTACGGTATCTCCGGCTCGGGTGTGGCTCGCAGTTGGGCCACTAAAGTCCAGGAGTGGCTGGTGGAGGAACACCCGGAGCACACGTATCAATGGCTGAATGAGGACTACACGAACCTACTTGGTGCCGTGTTAATGGCGCTCAGTGTGGGTGTTTTACTCATGGGTGTCCGCTTCGGAAAGCTGTTCGTAAACACCATCACCAGTATCAAGGTGCTTGTGGTCCTTTTCATCATCATCGCCGGCTTTTCCTTCATGGACTCCAGCAACTTGTCCCCCTTCGTCCCCCCTCGTCAGGATCTGGATGGCACCATGGCGTTCGGCACGCAGGGTATCATCACCGGCGCCTCGTCGGCTTTCTTCGGATACATTGGATTCGACGAGGTCTGCTGTCTGGCTGCTGAGGCCAAGAACCCCAAGAAGATCATGCCTCTGGCCGTGATCAGTGTCGTGACTGGCACCATGTTCCTGTCTTGCTTCGCGTCGCTGGCCCTGTCGGGCATGATCCCCTACCTCGAGGCCACCAGCTTCGGTGCTGGTTTCGATAACCAGGGCCAGAACTGGGCTGCTCAGATTGTCCGAGCCGGTGAGACCTGTACGATGCCCGTCGTGGTGCTGGTCAGTTTCTTGGCCCAGCCGCGACTGAACTACGCGCTGTCGTGTGATGGTCTGATGCCCCGCATCTTCTCCAAGGTCGACGACAAGGGCAACCTGTTCGCCAACACGTTGATCTCCGGTATCTTCTTCACGGCTGTTGCCTTTGTGGTGCCGTTCGACACGCTGTGGGATATCGTGAGCTTCGGCATCCTTTTGTCGTTCAACATGTCGAACTCGTCCTTGCTCATGGTCCGCATGCGTAAGGAGTCCCCCACGCTCGCGCCCAAGCTCATCGGTCTCTGGGTGGCGTTCGCGTGGCTCGCGGCATTCTTCTACCAGATCGGATACTCGAACGAGGGTCACACCTGGTGTATGGTGCTGGGCATCGTCTTCCTCGTGCTCACAATTGTTGTGTGCTTCGTCATGTACTTCAAGTGCCCGCAGGAGCCTCAGAGTGGCGAGAACTTCACGGCTCCGTTCGTCCCGTTCCTCCCCACGGTCGCTGTGCTGGCCAACTTCTACTTGGCTGCTCAGATCAGCTACACGGGCATCTACACGAGCTGTGCGTGGTTGGGGGCCAGTGTCATCTTCTACTTCTGCTATGGGTACAAGCACTCGGCAGGTCGCACGGGTTGGAGTGCGTTGATGAGTTTGCCGCGTGACTCGACCATGCGGTCGCCTATGATTTCCGACAAGAAACAGCTTCAGGAGTAGAGTGTATTGCGTTCTTCGTATTCGGATACTAATTAATCATATACCGGTACCTGTACTGATTCGATGTCTACCGAACGTGCCTAGATCCTACGGTAGTAAAAATCACACATGTACCGGTATCCCCACACCGACGGAGAAACCACTACCGCTTGTCGAGATTATTTAACTCTTAAGTACCGTAATATACCGCGAATGCAATGCCACAGAGTCGATCTTCAAAGTCTCGAAGTTCGAGGACCGAAGCGCCAGGGTGGGGCCCCAGCGTCCACGAGAAATTACTGCACCGGCACTGGAACCGGAGTCTCATGTAAAAGAAACGACGAGCGAATTGCCGCCACAGCGTTTTCGCGTGACATGCCCAGGCTGCCGCCAAGAAAGGGCCATCCTCCACTCAGCGCCAGTCCTTGATGAAAAACTCCCAAGCACCCGCACGCGACTCGTTCCGGGTCATTCTACAATTCTCCGTCGAAGCCGCCGTGGGGAGACCCAATAGACTCAACTGAGTCACGTCCAAGCCAAGTCGATCCCTTGAAGATGGAGCGCGAGCCAACGTTCATTGAGAATGTGCTTCGTCTCAAGCCGCTCCGTGTCATCCGCGCCGAGGAGACCGCCGAGCAGCTCCCACGTCACTTGGGGCTGTTCGATTTGCTGTGCATTGGTATCGGGAGTACAGTAGGCAGCGGAATCTTCTCCACCGCCGGAGAGATCATCAGCGGCACAGCCGGTCCGGCCGCGTTCATCAGTTGGCTCATCGCCGGTGTCGTGTGCTGCATCAACGCCCTCGCGTTCATGGAACTGGTGACGCGTATCCCGTCGTCCGGAAGTACGTACGCCTACTCGTTCCACGCTCTCGGTGAGCTTCCAGCTGTGATCGCTGCGTGGCTGTTGACGCTCGAGTACGGTATCTCCGGCTCGGGCGTCGCCCGCAGTTGGGCCACCAAAGTCCAGGAATGGCTGGTGGAGGAGCACCCAGAGCACACGTACCAGTGGCTGAACGAGGACTACACGAATCTGTTGGGTGCTGTGCTAATGGCGCTCTGTGTTGGCGTTCTCCTTGTCGGTATTCGCTTCGGTAAGCTGTTCGTGAACACCATCACGACCATCAAGGTGTTCGTGGTGCTCTTCATCATCGTTGCTGGCTTCTGCCTCACGGATTCCTCCAACTTTTCTCCTTTCGTTCCTCCTCGACAAGACGTGGACGGCACGATGGCGTTCGGCGCACAAGGTATCATCAGTGGCGCGTCATCGGCCTTCTTCGGCTACGCTGGCTTCGACGAGGTGTGCTGTCTGGCCGCAGAGGCCCGGAACCCCAAGAAGATCATGCCTCTTGCTGTTATTGGCGTCGTGACCGGTACTATGTTCCTGTCGGCTTTTGCCTCGTTGGCTCTGTCGGGTATGATCCCGTACCAGGAAGCGGCCAGCTTCGCCTCTGGCTTCCAGAACCAGGGGCAGAACTGGGCCGCGCAGATCGTACGCGCCGGTGAGACCTGTACGATGCCTGTAGTGGTGCTCGTGTGCTTCATGGCGCAACCGCGTCTGAACTACGCTCTCTCCTGTGACGGTTTGATGCCCCGAATCTTCTCCAAAGTGGACGAGAAGGGCAACCTGTTCGAGAACACACTCATTTCGGGTGCTTTCTTCACGGCGGTGGCTTTCGTGGTGCCGTTCGATACGTTGTGGGATATTGTGAGCTTCGGGATGCTTCTGTCCTTCAACATGTCCATGGCGTCGCTCCTTATCGTGCGGATGCGTGACGAGTCCCCGAAGCTCGCGCCTAGACTCACTACGCTCATGGTGGCGTCCGCTTGTCTCGCAGCTTTCCTGTACCAGATCGGGTACTCGAACGAAGGCCACACGTGGTGCCTCGTCCTGAGCATTCTCTTCCTTGTGCTTACGATCGCTTCGTGCTTGGTAATGTACTTCAAGTGCCCGCAAGTGATCCAGAACGGCGACAACTTCGCGGCGCCGTTTGTCCCGTTCCTCCCCACCGTCGCAGTGCTGGCCAACTTCTACCTGGCAGCGCAGCTCAGCTACACGGGCATCTACACGAGCTTCGGGTGGCTGGCAGCCAGCGTGGTCTTCTACTTCTGCTACGGCTACAAGTACTCGGCTGGTCGCACCGGGTGGAGCGCGCTGATGAGCCTCCCGCGTGAGTCTTCGTTGCGGTCGCCCATGCTTTCCCCCGACAAGAAGCAGCTCCAAGAGTAGATCAATCTTAAAACGCATAGACATATCACCCCACACGCGCCAGTAGTGCTCGCGAACGTCTGGCCCGTGTCAATTTACACCAACAACTGCTAGCGTATCCTCCTCTGCCGAGAAAGACGGCACCACAGGCCAAAAGCAACACATTCAGAGAGGCGTACAGCGCCGATGGACCCCAGACGTGGAGATCTATCGCGTTTGAAGGACTTCTTGCGGACCGTAGCAACTTGTGACGATCTGTACCGACAAGAAAATGCCGTTTTACGGGAACAAGTGCACGATCTCACGGAGCTGCTCGCGGCGTTTGATCTGTGTGAGATTGAAGACGCGCATCTGAAGGCCGTGAGAGACCGTGCTTTCAGACGCGACATTGCACCGGGCTCAGAGCTGCTGGAGGTGTACCAAGTGGAGCGTCAGCTGCAGCAGCAAGCTCTTCTTGGAGCTAGTGGGCGTCAAAACGATAGCGACTCAAGCGCCTCGAAGCGTGAGGTTGAGGTTTTACAGAGTCGCGTCGTGGGGTTGGAGCAAGATGTGGCAAACCTGCGTCTCCGTCACGATCTCCTGGTGGGAACGGCGCCAAGACTGAAGTTCCCAGCAGTAGAAGCGAAACCTGGTAGAGTCCAACACGTAGATCCTCCGTCGTCTTCCGCTGGCAACGGAATCGCTAGAGCCAACACGAAGAATCGACCAGAAGAGGCAAACCAGGGCGAACACGCCGTTATCGAGGTGGCCACGGACACGATTCGGGAGCAGAAGCAGCGGATCATCGAGCTTGAGGAGGCGCTAGCACTGGAAACGGGCAAGAACGCTAAGCTGGAGCAACAGTGCCACCGCTACGAGCAAGTGGAGAAGATCCTCGTAGAGTTTAATCGGCGCTAGCCTCAGCAAACGGCAGTGCTGTTACATGTAGCCACCGCCATCCACGCATAATACAGCTCCAACGATAATGATACCCGACGGCAAGTGTTGCATTGTGCTTGTGTGATCACTGATAAGAGATCCGGACCCAGAGGATCAAAGGATGGTGCGACACCGGCACCGCCAAAACGCACAACTCGTCCAATCCGCCAAACGGATGAGCCGTGCACAGATGCGGCTCTGAACGCCATCCTGAGCGAGACTTTGGACGTTTGTGACGCTGTTTGTTCCGGGAAACACCTCGAATATTTAGGTTGTCCATGTACAGTGAGTGTATCGAGCTCAATTGCAGTTTTGGTTAGCGCAGCACATCCTTCGGTTAGAAAACAAAACGGTCAAAAAGTGTTGATTTGGAGCTAAAACCCTTCGGGAGTACACGTAAGAGATGTTTCGCTTTGAGAAGATGATCGCTACTAGTAACTTCACATCCCCCCGTTGAACGAACGGTAGACGAACGGGCCATTCGTCTACCGTTCGTCTACAGTACATCCTTCTTCCAAGAGTCTCCGTTACGAACTGGGTCTGCTATCGAAATGGGAAGCTTCCCGGCTGATTGGGAGGTGGCAGCATTTCACTGAGGGAAATTCTCTTTTTTCCCCGATGTATTGCCAATGTGGGTTTCATGCACTGCACCAAAAGCGAAATGATGTAAGCCCTGGTACTGACTGCCTTGTGTGCTACAGTATCTGGTTTAACGCTGGCAGTTGACCGACTTGGTTATTCGTGAACACCGTTGTTATCGCGACTACCAACTGCTTCAAGGGACACAGATGTGTCATGCTCATCGACCCAAGCCATCCCCGCTTTTTCTCTTGGCAAGCATACGGCGACCAAAACCATGCTTCAACCGGAACAACAGCGCGTCGCACCCTTCACCAGCTGCGATACCAAAAGGTAAAGACAAATGGTGACTTGGTCGGGCTGATGCCAAAGCCGGACGCAGGGCCGGTGGCTGCTTTAGCGACTGGAGCAGCCGAGACTGCGATTTCCGTCTTGGTCCAACAGCGTCTCCGACTTTCTTGCCATTCTTCGATTCGCTTCCGAGTCGCCGTGTTGCCACTCCGCCACCACCGAACAAGAACCGCCGAAGCTCTTCCAGGGACCAGTTCCAAGTGATCACGATGGAGCACAAGCCGACGTTCATGGAGAACTTGCTGCGCACCAAGCCCTTGGCCGTGATTAAAGCCGAGGAGGCAGCCGAGGAACTTCCCCGTCAAATGGGACTGTTCGACTTGCTGTGCATCGGCATTTCCGCTAGTGTGGGCAGCGGTATCTTCTCCACGACTGGCGAGATCATCAGCGGCACGGCTGGTCCGGCCGCATTCGTTAGCTGGATCATTGCCGGCATCGTGTGCAGTATCAACGCGCTGGCCTACATGGAAATGGTGACGCAGGTGCCGTCGTCTGGAAGTACGTACGCCTACTCGTTCTACGCGCTTGGTGAGCTTCCTGCTGTGGTCGCAGCATGGCTGGTCTCCCTCGAGTACGGTGTCTCGGGCTCTGGAGTTGCGCGCAGTTGGGCCACCAAGGTGCAAGAGTGGCTGGAAGAGGAACACCCGAGCCACTCGTACCAGTGGATGAACGAGGACTACACGAATCTGCTTGGTGCTGTGCTCATGGCGCTGTGCGTCGCTGTGCTTCTGATGGGGATTCGTTTCAGCAAGTGGTTCATCAATGTCTTCACGACCATCAAGGTGTTCGTGGTGCTCTTCATCATCATCGCCGGATTCGCCTACATCGACGTGGACAACCTCTCACCGTTCGTGCCGGAGCGTCAAAGCGTTGATGGAGCCATGGCGTTCGGCGCCCAAGGTATCATCACCGGCGCGTCGTCAGCTTTCTTCGGATACGTTGGGTTCGACGAGGTGTGCTGTCTCGCTGCTGAGGCCAAGAACCCCAAGAAGATCATGCCTCTGGCTGTGATCGGCACGGTCTTCGGCATCATGTTCCTGTCCTCCTTCGCGTCCTTGGCCTTGTCCGGACTGGTCCCGTACAAGGAGGCTACGAGCTTTGGGTCTGGGTTCGACTACGCCGGCCAGAACTGGGCTGCACAGATCGTCCGAGCAGGCGAAACCTGCACCATGCCGCTGGTGGTGTTGGTGAGTTTTCTCGCTCAGCCGCGACTGAACTATGCTCTCTCCTGTGACGGTCTCATGCCCCGCATCTTCTCCAAGGTCGACGAGAAGGGGAACCTGTTCGAAAACACCCTCATCACGGGCGTTGTCTTCACCGTTGTCGCCTTCCTGGTGCCATTCGACACGCTGTGGGACGTTGTGAGCTTCGGCATCCTGCTGTCCTTCAACATGACCAACTCGTCGCTGCTCATGATCCGTATGCGCCGACAATCTCCGTCTCTAGCTCCCAAGCTCATCGGTCTGATGGTGGGCTCGGCATGGCTGGCTGCTTTCTTCTACCAGATCGGCTACTCGAACGAGGGTCACACTTGGTGTCTGGTTCTGGGCATTGTCTTCCTCGTGGTCTCCATCGTCGCGTGTTTCGCCATGTACTTCAAGTGTCCCCAGGACCTCCCAGACGCTGGCAGCTTTACGTCTCCGTTCGTCCCGTTCATCCCCACGATCTCCGTGCTGGCCAACTTCTACCTGGCTGCGCAGATCAACTACACGGGCATTTACGCAAGTATCGCGTGGTTGGCGGCCAGTGTCGTCTTCTACTTCAGCTACGGCTACAAGCATTCAGCAGGCCGCAGTGGCTGGAGTTCATTGATGAGCTTGCCGCGTGATTCTTCACTGCGCTCACCTATGATCTCGACTGCTGCGGACAAGAAGCACCTCCAGGAGTAAAACTACAGTACAAGTTGTTAATCGTACAAATACACCCATAGTATCAGTCGTACAAGTGTTTTGAGCATCCAACGCACGGAGAATGGCTGTAAAGTGCCTTGCATTGTACTTACTCGTAGTCAGCTTCGCTTGTTGAAGCCAAGAGCGACATTTGAGCCTGCGCTGCTTCCGCGGCAGCTCGGAGCTCGGCGTACAGATCCATATTGGCCTCGTACGAAGGCTTCAGCAGCTCGAGTACACGCTCCACCAGCTTCTGCGTGACAACCGGGGGCACATCTGGCGATGCCGCGACGTGGCGGTGAAGAACGCTCATCAACGTAACGCAATTGGCAACGAGATGCTTCGTTTCCGGCAGCACACTTCCGAGTCGAATGTCGTTAGCTGGAGCGCTCAAACTCGCAAGCTCGGTATCATCATTGACCACTTGCAACGCCGACTCGGCGACCACAGAAGTCGCTTTCTGCTGACTCGCAGCCAAGAAGTTGATGGCCCATCGCATTTGGTCCTCTGGCAGTGTCTCGGTCGGCGACACGCTCGAGTCTTCCGCCCACACCAATGCATCTGGATGATAAGCCGGGCCCATGGTGGAGTCACCTGCCTCTGGAGGATTGTTAGCTGAAAATGTCTGGAGGCTCAGCAACGCAGACTTTAAATGCGCGTTCGTGGCATTTAAATTTGCGATGAGCCACGAATGCTGCTTCTGCAACTGGGTCTTTTCTTGGGAGTTTGCCCACGTAAGATCCTTGACGGCTGCAGACGAAAAAGCCGTTGGAGTCGTCCACAGACTGGACTTCATAGCGTTCTGCTCATGCAACTGTGCTTGTTGTTCAGTGACGCGCTCGTTTAACTTGGATAAAGTTGTAACGATCTTCTCCTTGCGGTGCAGTAGACTCTTCACAGTGAGTACAACACGGATCTTCTCGTCACGGTAGCGGTCGCCAACTGAATCAGTGGCCTTCGGTATTGAGTATGTGGCAGCGCTTCCACGACTATCATTCTGGCGTCGTAACAACGTGGTTGCAGCTAGTTTTGGCTCAGTTGTGTTGACGTTATTCCTCTCTGACCACGGTGGGAAGTCCAAAACCATGACATTATCCAATTTGCACGCTACTGCATTCACTGACGCAGCCTTGCTCCAAAAGAGCACTTGGCACGTGTCCTCTGGAGCATAGAACGCAGCTACCGCTCCCAGTCGAAAACGCTGCTCGGACTCCACCCAAACTGAATCGTAGAGCAAACACAACCATGCATCATATGAGTTTGAACGGGCTATCCAAACTAACAAAGTAGTCAAGACAGGTAGACCACTCACCTATCACCGCGACTCCAGTGCGCAGTAGAGTGGTGCCTGGATATGCCCACATATTCTCAGATGTCTAGAAAATATACACAGCAACAGAGACAGTCAGCAGCTTACAATTTCATGGATCTCTAACCTTACTTACCACCTGCCCAGGATCACGTCGGCGTTTATCAGCGCGATACGACTCAAGCTTGTGCTTCTCTTGAGTGAAGAACAAGGGGCTAAGCCGTCGTGGACGTCCCATCGAAGCCCTCACGGACGACCAGATCGGCCTCGCAGCTGCCGTAATCTATCCAACCAACATCGGTTAGCAGTTTTCATCCCTTCCCAGTCTCCAAAACACTTGTCTACCTTTCCGAGTCCGATGTCACTTAGACACTGAATGAACTCGTTGTGTCGGAAGAAGTCGACGTCAATGTACGAGTAGAACCAGTGGAACCACGGGAGATCGAATCTCGCTCCTTGGAGTTGCTCCAGCCCCGTGTCATCACTCTCTTCGTCCTTTGCCAGCCCAGCTCGAGCCTTCCTGGGGGCTCCACTCTTCCTCCCTCTTCTCTTCTGCATCTTCACGTCTGCTCTCTCACCGCCGTCTTCTGTTTTAATCTGGAGCGTTGCCAATTGGTCCGTGGCCAAAAGCTTCTCCAGTCTCCTCTTCTTCCTGCTACGGGACTGTGGCTCCTGTAGTTCTTCTGGCTCCGGCTTGACGTCCATGACGACGTCTCCGTCAGCGTCTCGACTCGAACCAGGTACTATTCTGGCCATTTGCTGCTGCTGCGCCTCGTAATGGTCCATCATGATAGCGCAAAAGCCCTCAACAGAAGCCTCCGCAAGAGACAAATAGCCGCGGTGCATCTCGAATAGAGCGCGCACCATGGCCTCGGAGCGCAGCGGCAGGCGCTCCACTAGCTTGTCCCATTGCCGGCCGTACGCCTTGAGCAGGATGTAGAACGTACGCAGCTCCTTGGGCGACCAACGAGGCCCCAGTACATGCTCCGATACCCCCATTAACTTACGATGTAGATGTGGATGGAAATATTGCAGTACAACATAAAATTTATCACATCAGAATGTCACGTTACCCCGGAAATGCAAAACATAAAATATTGAAATGATATTTATACTTTGTTTAAAAAAGTGGAAATTAGGATGTTGAAGTTGTCATGTGCCCTCGATGTTGGCGACGGCGTGGACGCACAGCTGAAGGAGATCAGGTTGGGTGGCCACTTGAGGGTTGTTGTAGATGAGTTTGACTTGACGGGAGGCCCCGAGACGCGTCAGTGGGGCGCGATTCGACTCTGCAAACATGCGTTAACATTGTGGCAACATTTTAGCTAAGGATGCAGGGGAAATACCGATTGAGGCGACAAGTTCCAGTAATTTCACGGCCTGCTCGACACCCGCCCAGAAGTTCTTGCGGTGGGCGTCGCTCGTGCCTTCAATTTGTGCAACGCCGACGCTACGCAGAATGTCCAGTGCCAATTGGTGCGCGCTCGACTGCACGAGCTGCTTCGCTCGAGCCTCATCGACCACTACCGGATAAAAACAATCGTAAGTAGTTCAAAAACAGTTTTTAAGGTGTGTGGACTGACCTGGTGTGTTGCCTGTGGTCGTTACGACTCGACAGAGCAACATGCACGAAATGTACTCAAGTGCCCATGGATCAACACTGTCGGCGTGTCGTGGCTCTTGTCTGCGGCGAATCATGGCGTTCACAACTACGGCGGGGCCTGCACAGCGACAGAAGACTCCCTTCACGGTGTCTACAAGAATTGAGGGTGAGACCTCACGAGCCAACGTCGATGAATTGAATAGTTGGAGTTTGCACCATTTTCACGAATGCAAAGTTCCAGAAACTTGACGATATGCCAGTGCGCCATGAAGCTCGCCGCGCCGTGGTAGTCGTGCATGAGAACTCTGTTGTCTAACAACCCAACGGCTTGTTCCAGCATTCCTGTATCGACGACGTCGTCGGATAAACCAACTTTCAACACAAGAATCAGAAGCAGGATGAGAAGCAGGCCCACCTCAACCTTTCTAGCTGTACAAAGCGAAATGCGACGTACGCTCGATCGTCGTAAGTTGGAAGAGTGCTTGGAAAATACACTGGACAGCGCACAATGAGCTGGGAAATGCCCCCAGCATGGTGGAGAATGTGGACAGAATTCGATATGTGTGGATCGCCGATATACCATTGGCGTCTGCGCTACCAGTACGAACTCCTTCCATTAGTATGATTGTCCAAAAGCCGAAAAAGTAGTACGTTCCCTGCCTACCGTTCTCGTACACAAGCGCTGAAATGGCAGCGCAGCCAGCTTCGGCTTCTCCGATAGAAATATTGGCGTTGTCCGCTCGTTCACAAATGGCTGCGAGTAGTCCTGCGTCTGCAATAGCTGCCTGATTTTCAGCTATCAAAGGCGCAATGGAAAGAGTTAAATCCAGCTTTCACGATGGCAAATGGGGTTATCTATACAACCATTAATCGTACCGTGAGGAACAGATACTGCGTCAAAGCAGAGCAGTGACACCAACTTGCAGACTTCGATGTACAGTCGTTGAGACTGGGGATGCGTCGTAAGTCCTTTGACCATGGGGCCAAGCGCACCAGCCTCCGTGATTCTGGACTGGATGTCGAGTTCCGTGGGTTCTGTAGCATGAAAAGTAGGTCAGAACGAACTAATGATCCCCGGTTAGGAGCGCGTGGTTCTTTACGTTTGTGCGAGATGAGCCGCTGTAAGAAGCGGCAGTAGTCTACCACCACTGCGCCTTCCTCCGCTTGCACGTGGTTCGCCACGATCTCCACTAGCGCTGGCAGTAGACGTCCCTCCTCCACGATGGTGTACCGCATCGTATTGTGGTGCAGTATCAGTCGCTTGAATTCGGCACAAGCTCTGCGGACAGCATAGGGATCGGATCGGTTCGTTCCTTCTTCGAGCACTTCCAGCACGCTGCGATAGTCTTCGCGGTAGAACTGCATTGGTTAGCCACCTAGAAAACAAGCAGCAAAGATCCGTCCGGTCTTTCAGACTAGCAGCGCCCCAACTTGTGCTACGTTGACTGAGGTGTCTGCGAAGGTTCAGCAGATAACGTTACTCCTAGCTAGCGACAGGCTCTCTTCGCAAGGGCTCACGCCTGTAAGGCATGCTTGCTTTTAACTATTACGAAAGGAACGCACAAATAAATACTTCCGAAGTAAATATTCACACGGAAATAATAGCATTTTTTCTGTGGCAGATTTTGTGGACTCTTTGTAAGAAAATCTTATGACACCGTGTAATACTAGCTACATCGCTGCAGTCTCATTGACTTGCCGTCCTACATGCATAGCGGAGGGAGTTATAGGAGTGCTGTGGGCTGCTGGAGCTGAAGATGCTGGCCAGTTTGAGCAACTAATGCAGGCAGCTTCAACTTTACCACCAACGTCGAGCCAGAAACTGTAGCCATGTTCTTCACGCCCCTTGGTGCGCAAAGATCGCAACAAATGGTCGCCAGAGCTGACAAAAAAAGTGGAAGATTTTTCTCGCGCAATTCCGGATCGAAATAATTTGCAAACATTTTCACTTGAGTCCAGTGTTCATCACTTTCGACAGGGCTAAAAACAAAATTTAGGGACATTTTCCTCTGCGTTTCGTTATCTCATCCAGTCAACTCAGTGGCTGAATCGGGTGAGAAGCCAAAACGGCTCTTGTGAAAAGCCGCCCAACGGCATTTTCGCAGCAGAAGAGGGCCAGAACGCACGTACAGACAGGCTCTCAACATTTTTTTTCTCTCTCATCCTAAGGCATTTCCCAATCGGCTAGTGGTTTCGCGACCGAAAGATCCGCAGATCCGCATTCGCCTTACGACTAATAACACACCTTTTAAGAATGGCAAAACCCGGTAAAATGGACGGCCGTGGGAACGGCACAGGCTCCACGTACGAGCGTCGTGCCTGGACACGCAAAGAAGACGACGCCATTATCCGTCTCGTGGAGGAGTACGGCACTAAACGTTGGTCGGTCATTTCGGATCACCTCAATGGTGAAAACCACGGTACAGAACGCACGGGTAAACAGTGCCGCACTCGTTGGCTTAACCACCTGGACCCGACCATCAAGAAAGACCCATGGACGGCTGAGGAGGAGCAGATCATCGAAGACGCACAGACTCGTCTTGGAAACAAATGGGCTGAGATTTCCAAACTGTTGCCTGGAAGGTAAAACTGCAAAAAAACGAGAAAAAAAGTTAGATTAGTTTTTTTGGCTGACAATTGTTTTTTTTTGCAGAACGGACAATGCCATTAAGAACCACTGGTACTCGTCCATGAGACGTACAATGCGTCGTATGGCCAAGCAACAGAACAAGACATTGGGCCAGGCTGTTCGAGGTAGTGGAGGGAGCAACAAGGCGACCAAGTTCAATGCCCACTCTTCGCCAGGCAGTGCTTCTATGGTGGAATTGGCTCGAGATGCCATGAACGCTGGCAACAGCCTCCGTCATCAGACGCAGGGCATGTCGACGACCCAGGCTTCGATATACAAAGACTGCTACAATGCTCTGATCAAACAAGCCGAGGACGGAAAAGGTCGACAAAATGGTGTGCAAAAGAACGCCGGCAAAAAGCTCAATTCGAAGCGGAAACGCAAAGATCTACGCATCTGCACGGGTAGTGTGTCGATGGTAGAAAGCGGCATGTTCCTACCCGATACACCTCGTCGTGTTCTTCACACGCAACTGTTGCTGCAACTCTTGAACACGGGAGATGATGACTTTGGTGCTATCATTACCGTTGCCAGCTCGACGAATAAAAGCAAGAAGCGGAACGCGAAGAAGAGCGGCGCGAACGGACTCGGTGATTTCAGCGGAGACCACGCGCTCAACGATATGGACGGCTCGTTTCATGCTTTTGAGCACATTGACATCGACTTCAACGAGGTAGTGCCAAACCTCAACTTTGTCAAATGGTGTATGCTAATTTTAAATGTTTTTTTTTTCACAAACAGCAAGTGGCCGAGTTTTTCAACATGCCAACGCCCCAGGGCCTTCAGCCTCCGCACAGTTTACGGCGCTCTCCACGATTCATGTCACCAGCAGGTTTCATGAAGGCCGATGGCACCAAGTTCTCGTTTGACGACCTCGATTTCCCCGCAGAGCTTGATTCAAGTACGCTTGAATTCGTACGTGGTCATTAAAGAGAGACTTTGTGAGAAAGAACTTATTGACATTTGCTGTTCTTTCAGGAAATTTCCAGTGAAAATGGAGGTGTGCTTCGCCGTTCTCCACGGCTGCGTACGGATGTTTCCGTAGCGTTCCCACATGCAAATACGTCAACGTTCGGAATTGGCAGGCAGCCATCGCCACACAAGCGCTTGGCTCCTCCAGCTATTGACGTGGCGCTACAGCAGGAAACATTCGACTTCGATCACTCGATTACGCCCACTCTCAAGAGCCCACAGCTACGACAATGGCTCGACGGATCACCAAAGAACTTTGTCGCGTCCGTCTAGGCAGAGTCAAGTCAGCAAATTCTCCTTACCCGGCGTGTCTTTCGCTGAGATGACAGCCGAAGCAGCCGAAACGCGACCGGAGCAGCCGTCGGGCGTATTGAGTTCTATTTCCTGTATGAGGAACTGCATTGACAACGGTATTCACTGCGGGTGGTAAGATTGTGCACACTCACGGAGTGTTCAAAGGCAGAGAGGGGTGCAAGCAGCGTAGTACTTCTAGATAACAAGAGCACCTCCAAACCTTACTACATGTACATCCAGGAAGTGGCAAAAGCCAACTTAAGAAAAATAGCACACGTCAAAACCTAACTGCATTACATGTGCTATCTATCCTAACTCACCTTTTCATTTTCCAGCTGAATCTGGTTGTGGGTTGGATGAACTCGGCGCTCTTAATGACGAAATCTCCGAACTGCCTTGGAAACCTCTCACTGTGGGCGAAGATGCGGGGCGGTTTGGACGATAGGCTGCCATTCTACTTTGCTTTGAGGCTGGTTCTCTCCTTCGTGGGTCTCCACCTCCGACCATTATCCGTTCACTCTGAATCCGATCAACTTTCTCCCCTTCTCCTGCCTTTCGCTCCGGTAGTTTAATGATGATTGTGTCTTCATCACGACGGAACTCGAGGTGACCGAGGAACTCGAGCGACTGAGCTTCCAAGCCGCTCGTCTCCAGGTGGTACTTCTTCATGAAATCTTCCGAGAAGTCGAACTGGAACTCCTCCACACGTTCACCGTCGTATATCTGCACTCGCAGGTTTTCATTCCCGTCTTCGAGTGGCCGAATGAAGGCCGAGACGACGACGTACGTCCCACATGGCAGTTTAGCTCCTCTCTTTTGCAATAAACGCATTGGTTCCACGGGAGATTTGTCAACGTGGCCTTCTCCAATGTTGATGTTGGTCGGACGGACCGGTTGCGCGACCACAAAGTCCGACCACTGGAACTTGATACACATGGGCATGTAGTTGAACCGCGGGATTTGACGCAGCGCCAGGTTCTTGGAATGCAACTCCTGCATCAGCGTTTTGCGTTTCCCAATGATCTTGCTCGCCACACGTTCCTCCGAGTCGTCCAGATCAATGTGCTGGCCATTGGGGTTAATTGTTAGAATGCTCTGGTCCAGGAGGGAAAAGATAGGACCTTGTTCTTGTCGAGCATCGTAAGCGAGAAGTGTCGTATCACTCGACGTAAATCTCGACATCTCACTCGGGAAGGTGAGTAGGTCCGCAAGAGTTCGTCGAGACACGCGTCTTCTGCTTGCTCTTCGCTTGGCCGAGCTCTCCACAGACTCTTTATTGCATGCTGTATCAACTGGAGATTTCCACAAAAGCACCGACCGTCGCTCTTGCGTCAGTCGATCGGATTGTTCATCCTTCCTGTCACTTGAAAAATGCACCGATCGAGCACGACGGTGTCTTGGTGCTTTCTTTCGGTCCACAGAGACGCACAAGTTGCGCACTATGTTCTCCACTTCGGATTCTAACGAGTCGAATTCGTCTGGAACGGAAGATTCACCTGAAGGTTCGTGGACTGAGTGTGGCGTATCCGTACAAGAGTCGGTCTGACCTGCTACTGCATCAACGAGGCTGTCCAGAGTCAAGCGAACGAGATGTTCAACATCCGACTGCGGTAAACCAAAGCAACGCACAGCGTAAGCCTCAATGTCACCGTGTTTGTTTGGGTCATCCACCTGTGTATCAGTTGTTCCTAGATCTTCTCTAGCTTCGCCTTCAAGTGTCGGTACCTCAGTGCCTTCCGTAGCTGCGTCAGTCGATTCATCCTTGACGTTTGCCGGTGCAGGATCTGGTAACGCGGTCGACTCGTTGGATGGTTCGTCACTGGATACAGATACCTCCTCTTTCTCCCCGGCAGCCTTGGCAACGTCGGATCCGCCCTCAGGCTCGACGCGATTGCAGCTTTCAATTGCAGCGACAATACTTTCCACCATTAACGCAATGGAATCGTCACAGTCAATCGCGTCGCTCGTCTCAATTCTTTCACAAGCAGCAAATGGCATCGCCACTTCTGCGTCAAGGTTTTCCCTTAGAGATGGGGCGCTGGGAGCTGGGACGATTTCATTTATTGGCGATTCGCCAATGTCGTCTTGGTTCGATTCGCCCATCGTGATCCGGTCAATAATTTCTGCAATAACAAGTGCAATAACCGCATCATCGTTGTTGTTGTGTAGGTCGGTAGTTTCCACAATAATGTCATCTTCAAGACAGAGTAAGTCTTCAGCAGCAGTGGTAAACTGGTTATCGTTCCCCTCAACGCCACTAATCTCAGCATTCACAAGTGAATCAATAATGTCACCCGTCTGTTCTGCTTTTGTTTGCTCCAGAGCCACTGCTTCTGTTATATCGTAGACAGCGAGCACCACTTCTGATTCGAGTTCCTCCTCGACTTTTTCAATAGGCGTTTGTGCTTCTTCTTGTGGGGGTTCCCACTGGTCATCGTTATCGCTGCGTTTTTCTGGTACTTGTGTATCGACAACTTCAGGAATCAAAGCGACCTCCTCGCTTGATCCCACAGCACTGGAGTCCGAATCCATTTCACCAACTGGTAGGAATTCATCCAGTTCAACTGAATTACTATCACCTTCGCAGCTAGCACCCATATTTTTGCTATAAGCAGCCATGTTCGGGCTGTTACTCTCGTCCGTTGCGCACTCTGTTAGTCGATGTACTGCTTCGGCAATGGCATGTGACGCAAAGACGCACGATACGTCCGTGATGAGTTCCGTCGTTGAGAACTCATTTAGAGCTATCGATTCATCACTGTTGCTCCCGATTTCAGTTAGAGTCGCTATCACAACTGACTCCACGCAATCGTGAACAACCCGCGCAATCTCCAACGTAGCTTCACTACATTCACCACTGGCAGTAAGAAGCTCCTCGTCTGTATCTTCTGTTTGAGAGGCAATTGTTTCTTCTTCTGTGTTGGATTGTTCCTCAGGCTCACTCGTAAAAATGTCAGGGTCATTTTGCTCCTCTGATGACAGATAACCACTCTCGATAATACTGCGAGTAGAGTCAGACTCAAACCCCTCTTGCTCTTGCTCCCTGCTCAGTATGGTATCATTCGAGCAGATTTCCGTTTGAAAGGATAGTAGGACTGAAGACATGGCTTCGAATGCGATAGCAGTTACAAAATCTCTGGCCACGGTCAGTGTGTCACCCGTGGTGACTTCGAAGTCCTCGCTGTGCTCCTCTGTCGCAGGCTGAAAGCTGGAGCACACCGCATCAACCTCCAACGTATCATTCACTCCTTCAACAGAATCACAGAGAGGAGTGTCAGCTTCAGCCGTGGTTTCTGCATCTGGAACTTCATCAGCTGGTGCCGAAACATGAACGGTGTTCGGTACAGAGACCGCATTTTCATCAACGGTTGCTTCGTTGATCTCCTCGTTTTGGCTATACAAAGCAGTGGAGTCCATCATCTCGATGAGTTCTTTCACAAAGTTCTCAGCAAAAGTTTTCGTAAGAAGGGTCACTTCATCCTCAGTTGCTTTTACAGCGACCCCCATTGGAGCTGAAGAACGGTTTTCCTCAAGCTCCTCACTAAGAGGTTGACGCTCTTCACCAGCTGCATTTGTGTCTTCCACGTCGTCATTTTCAACTGCCAATGCGCGAATTATATCGAAAATGGCAGCTTCTACCTCGGGCGCTAGAATGGCATCACAGTCTCTTGTGACACCAACTTTGGCTTCGATAGTAGTGTCAACTACAGGAACTTCGGTATCTGCTGCTGATGAGGTATCGTCGCCAATCACCACGTTATCAACTGGAAGAGGTAACTCACTCGTGCTGTGAGGCACCACATCAACAGTAATCTCCGGTTCGGCAAGGATATTGTCCGCCTTTGCAGGAATAGCATCCATTTCTACGACATTTGTGTCAGGAGGAGACAAGTCTTCTACACGCTCAAGAGAAGATATCGCGTTACTTGTTGTCAGAAGAGAAGCTACCACAGAAAGCGCAGTGAGCTCCACAAGTGCCACGAACACTGTAGCTGCGGAAGCTTCGGGACTCTCAACCTCAGTGTCTTTCTCTGGAGAAACGATAGCGTCACACGAAGAGACACCAGGTTCTTCTTGTTGCAACTGAGATTTCGCCGTCAATACTTCATGAGTTTCTTCGCTTTCCACCAATGGAACATTGGCCACCAGGAACGGCTTCATCCCTGCCTCGTCGTCATTAGAGGGTTTTTCTAAAGTGACTTCGTCATTGACAGGCTCAGTGCTCTCTGTGCCGGCAGTACAATCGTTCTCCACCTTCGTCTCCTCAGCACCCACGCAGTCAGTTGTCTCTCCGCTTTCCACCAATGGAACTTCAGTCTCCAAGGACGGCGTCATCCACCCTTCATCCTCATCTAAGGGTGCTTCGATAGCGGCTTCGTCATTGACGGGCTCAATGGCCTCTGTGCTCGTAGGACAATTGTCCTCCACCATCGTTTCCTCAGCATTCATGTTATCAATTGCGGCGTCTGGTAGGTCCATACACTTGCCAGGGGCTTCCTCTTTTCCCGCAATTCCAACTGCTTCGTTATCTGATGGCGATTCTGTAAACTTCAGTTCTGTCTCAACACCGTCTAAGGAGACTTCTGGTGAAGTACATGTATCTGCTTCGTCGAAAACGCCCATTTCTTTAACTTTGGGCACGGAAGCATTAGCAGAACTTGGTTCATCCACAGGCAAACTCTCCACCAATTCATCAGCAACACAGAGCGGAGATTCGGTTTCTTCCACTTGCGGAAGCACTTCAGTACTCTCTTCGATGTGTACTTCTACGTCAGGACAAGTGGCATGTTCGTCCATTTGGGGAGGTTCCTCTGAGCGTAGCACGTCATCAACCTCTTCACCGACTGCACTCACTATTTCCACGACGTCTTCCTGTTTAGCACAACCAACGGACTCTTCGAAGTCGTTCACCACAGTTACTGTCTGCTCTTCCTCTTTAACGTCCAGGTCTTCACCTTTCACGCCGCCCTTTTCTTTAAACTCAGCATTGCTGACGTCCTGCACCTTCGAGTCCAAGTTGTCCGAGTATTTGGCATCCTCTGCGAAAAAAGTAGCTCTATCCTTCTCATCAGAGTCAATCTCCAGGTCTTCAACATTTGGCTCTGCAATCTCATAAGGTCCCTCCTTTTCGTATGAGGTGGTGTCGTTGTAACCAACGTCTTCGAGAACCTTCACGTCGCCCGCTACTGCAGAAGTTATTTCCTTTCCGTCAGCTTTGGAGTCGATATTTCCCTGCGACTCAATGTCACTGGATGGTTTCGATTCACTGGAGAAGCCGGCTATTACGTCACGACTCTCACTGTCGTCGACCGAAGCGCAGATTGACTCACTCTCACAATCTGGTGAAGAACTTAGATGTTCAACCCTTTGAGTAATGCCCTCAGAATCGAACGGAACGCTTTCATCAACAAACGTAGCGTCCTGTGGGCCATTCTTGCTCTCCTCAATGCCCACACTAGAGTAGCTTTCCTGTAGGGGTTCACTGTCTTGCGCGTCAGGTTCACATCGTGTTTCATCGCTCACAACAGACACGTCAACCCACTCATTGGAGTCGGATGGACTCCCTTCTTCAGCATGTTCTTCCTGTTGGTCACCCGTAGTTGCCGCTATTCCGTCCAGTTCAGCGTCACACTTCTCCAGTATTTCTTTAGATTCCACAACGTCGTCAGATTGCTGCACCTCACTGGTGTTCTGGCACAGTGTTGCTTCTGTTGGAGGTGGTTCACTCTGCATTCTGTCGATCAAATCAGAAGTAGAAGAATCATCCGAACCATCAGCAGAAACCTTCTCGCCCTCGGCCTCCGGCGCTTTTTCAACATCAACCTCAGTTTTAGGCTCTGCCGATGTCTCGTTATCGGTATCAGGAGAAGTTACAGGTTCGACGGTATCAAATGGTGTGGCGTCTGCCTCTGTTGACTGAATGCCGCGTGCTTGGACGGCTAAATCGAGAGAAGAATCATGAAGCACTGGTATTCCATGCTGTGGGCCTTTGTCCACTTCAGTGTTTGAAGTGTTCGTTTGTGCTTCTGCCTTAGCCTGAGCTTCGACCAGCGCCTTCTTCAGTTGTGCCAGCTCGTCCATCAACTTTTGCTCCCTCGAACTTGGTTCAGTATTTTCTGTATTAGCCGTCTGTTTCGTGGTATTATCCGCTTGAGCTGCCTGCGCGATACTCGCCTCTAGGTCTGCACGCCTTGGAGTATGGGATCTGGACCTCGGAGACCGGATAATTGGCGGTTCATTGCTCTTCACAGGGCTCTTCTGGCTCCGCGTTGGTGTTCCTGGTGGCGTCACACGCCGCGTAGGGCTCGATGCAGGTACTACGTAGCCGGAAAGTTGAGTATCGTACGATAAATCTTCGCTTCGCTGCAGTTCCACTCCGAACGGATGTAGACTCAGGTTTTCCAGCGCAGTCACCTCCCGCTCCTGCATGAGTCGAGAGATGGTAGCCTCCGACAGCTTGATGATGCTTTCTTGTCGCGTTTGGTACTGCTGTGAGTGTGCAAGGAGGTTCTCGAGCTCCAGGATCCGCGACTGCGTCGCAATCTGCTCCGCCTCAATGGTGCCAGTGTTGTCGCTACCGAGAATGGCAGCCTTTCGCAAGCTAAGCTCAAGCGGCGACAGTGCCCGATCCTTTTGCAATAGCCTCATCGAAACTTCCAAGTCATTCACCTTCTCTCGAAGCTTCTTCTTCTCGTCCTGGTGCCTCTCCATCTTTAATTCGTACTCGGTCTTTAAGTTTCGCACTGCTTGGTCATGAGCAGCAGTCAGAGCTTCCGCTTCGCCCTCTTTCCACTCGCGGAATCGATGCCGAGTGTCCTCAATCATCGACACGAATCTGGCCTTCTCATCCTGCGCCTGGCGCGCCATGTCCTCCATTTTCCGAGCCTGGAAGTTCATTTGAGCCTTCATCTCCGCTGCGTGCGTTCGAAGCTGCGTGTTTTCTCCTTGAACAGCTTGTAGTTCCTGTTCAGCAGCCTCCAGCTCGGCAGCAAAGTGGCGCTTAGCTGCTTCCACCTCGCGGAATAAATCCACCTGCCGCATCTTCTCCTCCACAACTTGCGCGCGTGTGGCCTTCAGCTCCTTCTGCCAGCTGAGCTTCTCCTTCAGCAGAGCACGCAGCTTTTCCTCGCGGCTCTCCGCCCGTCTCTCAGCCATTTTAATCTGCTTACGCGCTAGCTCCAGCTCCAGCTCGGTCTTCTCCACTGTGCGCTCCATGTCTCGCGAGCGGATGCGCAGTTCGGCGTTCTTGCCCAGCGTCGCGCATAGCTCCTGGTCCTGGTCCTTTACGATCGATCGGGGCGAGACTGGCGGTCGGGCGACTCTGTGTTGGGTCTGCGGTGGCTGTGAAGGAGGAGACGGCATCGTTCGCAACTTCCTCGGGGAATATGAGGGCGCGACGGGTGTTTGGGACACAAGGTAGCCTGTAGACAGGTCATCGAACTCTCCGACTGGGAGATGCGCGTCTTCCAATGAAGAATAGTCTGTAGTAGATGAATACGTTGCCGGTCGTGCTGCAGCTTCCAGCACTGCTCTGTTCCGTCTCTCGTTCTCCAGCTCCGCATTCAGCAGGTTGATCGTCCCGTACATTTGCTCCATATACTGGAGTTGAGCCTGCTCTGTCTCGGACGCGAAAAGCCCATCGGACGCGAAGCGCTGACGAACGGGTTCTGCGCGTTTGGCTGCTGCCATTTCTGCACGACGTGGAGGTGGGGCAACAGCGTCGCTACTGGGCTGTTGGAACTCGTCTTCGAGCGTACCAGACGATGGAGATCGAGGCGTCGTCCAGCTACTGCGCTTGTAGGCACTTGGGCTCGCAGTAGGAAGCACTGGGAGGATGCTTCCACCTGTTTCATATTCGGCACGTCGAGCTGTTGCTACTGCTTCCGCTGTACTTCCTGGTGGCGGTCGGGGACTTGGTGTAGCCATCTTCGCGACTCGACTAGGAGGGATGTACTCGGCGTTGCGGCCTGCATTGGTCCACGAAGAAGAGCGGTCCATCCTCTCTGTGTGTCGTAGGGTGGCGCAGGACGCCTCCCCTTCTCGTTGCTGGTCAGTTTCCTCGTGAATAGCTTGACCATTGAGGCATCAGGGGCGTTACGCACCGGTCCGCACCCAGCTTCGTCGCGTATAACCATTTTTGCTGCAAAATGTATAATTCCGTATCAGATTCATCTGATCTGATTCCAATAAGGAAATTCAAGATGGTGATGACGCGGCGATTCCTAGCGGCATTAGCAGCTCTAACTGCGGCTTCTGTGAGCTCGGCGGCCCCGTTCGCGTCCTCTCTGGACGCCTCATACGTGGTACAACTTCACGCAACGCGCGATGGGTTCACTCCGCCCGAGGACGTCAAAATGCGGTCGCAGCTGATGACCACTGAATCTGGCCAGCAGTTCGAGTGTTTTCTCCCGCCTCTAAGCTCTAATACCGAAGATTCCAAGGCTTCCGACGTCGAGCCAGATGTCCTAAATGAAGAGGAACAGCAACGTTCCTCGTTTTTAAGCTTCGGCCGAGCTGCAGCGCAGAAAGTGAGACCCAAGTGTGTTCAGTACGTGGACAAGGAGACTCAGTGGGTCTACGAGGTTTGTTCCGGTCTTTTAGTGCGCCGAGTGAGTCTCAAACCCCCCGCAGATCCTACGGTCGATGGAGAATCCGTGGAGGTACAAATGGATGCAGAGGGAGCAACTGCCACCGTGAAGGAAGTCGCAGGTCACGAGGTGGAGGAGCTTGGAGCATTCGTGTCAGACTCGAGTCAACCGGCCTTGAACTACGACCAGTTTGCCGTGCCGGAGACTCAGGACAGAGTGAAGAACCACCGTAAACCACTGTTTACTCAGACGTTTGGCAAGGACCAGCCTGTTCAGGTGCAATTTATCTGCAGTGCCACCTCGAGAGACGACGGAATCTCTGCTGTGCAGTGGAGAGGAGACTCTCCGAAGGGAGGACCACGCGAGATTGCTGCGTTTTTGGTGGGATCGAGGGTGTTCTGCGACCCAAAGCATTCCGATGCAGATGACAACGACTTGTTCACTGTCCGGTCGCTGTTGCAGCCGTTAGCAGACGCGCGTACTTGTGTGACAAGGAATGAAGGCTGGTGGACGTACGAATTCTGCTTTGGACGCTCGTTGAGGCAGTACCACCGAGACGGAGACGGTCGTATCACGGCCGAGTTCTCTCTGGGCACATTCGACGCAGCAGGTAACAGGGAGCTGGAACGCACGGGCTCTGCGTTGGTGTCTGAGCACATTGACGCTACTCATGACGTGTCGAGGCCTGCGTACCTGGAGCTGTACGACCACGGCACGTTCTGCAAGGAGTTCGAGAGCCACGCACCGCGAAAGGCGAAGGTGTTCTACTACTGCAGCCAGGGCGGCACGAGCCACCACATTTTGACAGTCAAGGAGACCCAGACGTGCGCCTACACGGTCAAAGTGTCGTCCCCTGTGCTTTGCGACCACCCGCACTTCCTCAACGACGAGCAGAAGAGCGACCAGGACGCCGAGATTCTGCACTGTATCCCTGTAGTGACGACGGAGTAGAGCTAAACACTAGTAAACACACCCTTGGTCTGGCGTTAGTAGGTAAACGACTGTCCTGTAGGCGACGGCCGGAAGATTTTGGTCGCAAAGGCACGAAGCCGCTTCCCGGTGTTGGATGTTGGCCAGATGAGAATCATTGTGATGGGGCGCATAACCTATTTCGTAGCGGTGGACAACCGCTGTACTGGTAGTGCTACAAGCTATAGGACGCTACTGGTAGCTTGCAGAATGTAAAAGATTCCTCCTCCATATTTGCAACTCGTACACTGTAGCTATTTCCGTTGTAGCCGTTGGATAGCGGCATACTGAACATAAGTCACTTCTGAAGATCCCATCACACCAGTTGACAAAGCTCCACCGCACGATGGATATCCTACTTCAGTATTATTATACACATGTAAAAGGTTTTACAAAACCCCAAGCAGCCGGTCGCTTGGGTAGTTTCCTCTCACTTGCAGTGGCGGTTGCTTAAACACCATACTGGAGCCAAGTCAGTCGCAATTCGTCACGCAATTGGTTGCAGTCTGAAGATTTGGGCGATAAAACCTCGTAAAACCTCGCCACACACAAAAAAAAAGCCGGCGGATCCGCCTGCCACCCGTTTGGACGGTCATTCCGCAACTTGCCTCCCGCCTGCCGTTCGTCCGTGCCGATTGCCTTGAATTGCCGTCGCCTACCGCCGTCCGAGTGAGACCAGGAAAGAAACGAAAGAAAGCCCTCGCTCCGCCCTCTTTCCTCTCTCTCCTCCCCCCCTCTCGGCCCCTTCCGCCAGCTCCAGTCGAGCCAGACCGCCACGTTGTTCATGCTGTTGGTTGACCCGCTTTTTACCAGCAGCGACGACATTGTTGACCCCACCACCATCTTCACGGGCTTCTTCTACATTGGCGCGTGCGACGACCCTGCCTAACAGGCCTACTCAATCCCAAGAACTAAAAGAGACCAGAATCCAGCCCCACCCAAGTACCCTCCTTTGCCTGACCAAATCCTAAATCCTAACATGACGCACTCCTTCCCTGAACCAATCAAGCTCCATGACGACGAGACGAGCTCGACCCAGTCCGAGGCTTCCGACACGGTGCCCAACACGTTTGAAGGCCCCGAGAAGAACCTCGAGATCGACTTCAAGCTCGGCGTGGGCCATGCTCGCGGCTTCCGTGAGGTCCCACGTGAAGATCTCGACGAGATGCTGGAAGCGGGACAGTGCCAGATCCTGTCTCGTACCAGCAACGAGCACATCGACGCCTACGTGTTGTCCGAGAGCTCCATGTTCGTTTACGCACACAAAATTGTGCTCAAGACGTGCGGCACCACGACGCTGCTCAAGTGTCTGCCGTTCATCAAGACCTTCTCGGAGCGTCTAGGCCTCGAGATCGAGTGGGTCAACTACTCCAGGAAGAACTACACTTTCCCGGAGGAGCAGAAGTACCCGCACACCAGTTTCCAGACGGAGGTGGCATTCCTCAGCTCGTACTTCCCAGACGGATCAGCTCACGTTCTAGGACCGCTGAACCACGATCATTGGTACATTTACGCCTGGGACGCTGACATCCACGAGAAACCAGGTGTGACGCACAATTTCGCCATGCAGGAACCTGGTGCCAATGAGAGCACGCTCCATGTGCTCATGCAAGACATGCACCCGAGTGTGGCGAAGCAGTTCTTCAAGAACAACGACAGCACGATGACTTCTCGCCGCATGACCATTGAGAGCGGCATTCGTGACTTGGTGCCTGGTGCGGTGATCGACGATTTCGCCTTCGACCCGTGTGGATACTCGATGAACGGCATTTTGTTCGACGCGTACTACACGATCCATATCACACCGGAAAGCCACTGCAGCTACGTGAGCTTCGAGACCAACGCTCGTCTCCGTTCGTACGCGTCGCTGCTGAAGAACGTGCTGCGTTGCTTCCGTCCTGCTAAGTACTCGGTGAGCGTGTACACCGACCGCAACGCGCTCGAGTCGGCCAAGGGCAACAACATGTTCGCGGAGGACCTGGTAAAGATCGACGATGACCTGCGGTACAAACGCAAGGGCGGCCACACTCAGGCCACGTTCGAAGGTGACTACATGTGCCGCATGGCCAACTACGCGCAGTCGGACAAGCCCGTGCTGAGCCGCGCCGCGCAGAAGATCCGCTCCCCTTCCTTCGCTTAGGAAGCGGCCGGTAAGGATGTCGCTTGCCTGAGGGATGCCAAGCCATCTCTCCTTCTTCATATCTTTTCTTTTAGTATTAATACTGCCACCCTCTTCATCAAGAAAAAGAAAACCCAATCATACGATCTAGAAATATTTGGCGGTTGAGTACTTATCAACTAATGAATCGCACAATGAATTGAGAAATGAATTGCAAGATCAGAGGAAATCTACAAAAAACTAACCATGACGGTCACGCTCTTCTGCGCGGTGGTTGGCGTCGGGAGCGTCTTCCGTGTGGATATCGACATCACCGAGACTGTCGGGCATCTGAAGGACAAGATCAAGGAGAAGGAGAACTATGGCTTTCCTGCGAGCAGGCTGAAGCTGTATCTCGCGAAGCGCGGCAGTTCTTGGTTGAACATTGGCAGCAATGACATCAAGGCTGTGCAGAGAGGAGAGACCCCTGACACGATCAAAGTACTCATGAAGGAGCGAGTGGTTGAGACAAGAAAACTGGAGAACCGGGCGTATCTCGGAGCGGGGTTCACGAGGGTCGATGACGATATCCACATCTTAGTGGAACTTCCCGCCGAGCCAGATGCCGTAAGTGCGTTTGTTTTCCCTATAAGTGACGGTATCTTGACACAGCAGTTGGTTGATCATGACATGTTAGAACAGGGTGGATCGCTTGGCTCTTTGCTGGACAATGTGTTCTCGTTGCAACCGCCGTGGTCTTATCTGCAGTCGTTGTTTGGTATGGACAAAGCCTCGCAGACCAAGAAAGATGTCTAGCGAGCACTGTGCCTCGTTTTGTATGCGATTGCATTGGAATCATCGCCATAACGGGACTACTGGTCGGACTGTTGAAGCTTGTGATAGCCTACAGTACATCGAGTCCAAGAAAGAAAGAGCGTACAGGCGTATGGGATACGAACCTATTCCGTGAGTACTTTGGTGGGTTCAGAGCAAGGAAACTGAGAATCCATTCCGATTATTTACTCATTAGCATTTTTAATATGAAGTCATCTGTAGGCCTTCGCTGACGAATCCCTGTCCTCTGCAACGAATCGGATATGAACAGGAGTTAAAGTCGAAGTGTTCTTGTGTTCATCTTGCTTCAACTCCATGAGACGAGACATGGCTACAGCCACTTCAACTTCAGATTTTGTGTGCACTTTTTCGGCTACGATGGTCTGACGACCTCCTCGCCGTCAAAATCTGTTTCATCGCCCTTGCTTTCATCGTCGCCATCTGTGTCGCTCTCTTCGTTGCCTTCAGGCAAGGCTTCACGTATCCTGAAATCTTCGAACTGCAACTGGAGCGACTGCTGCTTCAAGCTCACGCGACGTAAGTGCTGCAAAGCCTCCATGTAGTCGTCGATCGCGCCTTCGTCCGCTCTCTCGAGGAATGTCTCACGCAGCTCGTTTTCCAGTGCTGCCACGTCTGCGACGTCGGGCATTCCGGTGGTTTGTGTGTCGAGCGATTGCCGAACTGCCGCTGTGTAGTTCGGAGCTTCGACAACGGAAGCCTCAGCCGATCCAGTTTCGCCCCCAGCAGAGTCTCGAATGATAGGGTTCACTGCGAAAAGGGCACTCAGCCGCTGCACGTTGCGAATGGCACGCACAGTTTTCTTGAACTGTTGCTCCTTCCGACGCAGTCCGGCGATTTGGTCGGCGTCCAAATGCTGGTACCGTGAAATCTCGCGCATGATCTGTCGATGGCACAGCCACGCTGTCTTCGCGTCGACCCGTCGGTCAAGAAGATGATCCAAGAAAGCGACGCGGAAGGATAGAGACTTGGCAGTGGGTGCGTGTGTGATGCTTGTTTGAAGCACTTGAGTCACCGCTTCACGGTCATGGATCCACGTTTCTCGCAGCAACTCAAACTGGTACGTTTCCTCTTGCTCGTGTTGTAGCGCTGCCTTTGAAGCAGTACTGGGTGGTTGAGAAGCAGTAGACGTTGTTGGTACTGACCCGGCACTGCTGGCTGCAGCGGCAGCGGCTGCGTTTTTCGCTCTCGCGATTCCCGTTGCTGCAGCACTGAGAGGAGCTGGGCTGAGAACTCTCTCCAACAAAATGACGTCCAGGAATCTCGCAAAGGAAATTCTGCGGGGCTTCGTGAAATCATGAGCCGCCTCGAAAACTTTCTGCAGGAATCGGTCATCTACTGTGGGAGATAAGTGGGTCACTACGGATGCAAACTCGTCAAATTCCAGACTGCCATCGCCATTGATGTCGCCTGCCATGTAAACGGCTCCCAGCACTTTCTCCAATAGAGCTCGTTGCGCTCCGAACTCTTCCACGCACATTGTCAGTAAATCACTTTCACGAATAAATTCGTCGTCGCGGGGAAGCGCTTGGGCTCGGATACGGTCCGCGAGCGCATCCGTCCCACGAGCATACACGCCGAACCGTTCTCTAAGAGCTTCTTGTACTGTTGAGGCTGCAAACGAGATGCGAATTTTGAATTGTCGTTTTGGCATCTCGAGGCGGTGCTTGGAACCACCCAAGAACGTCCCAAGGGACCATCGACTGAGCAAGCCCTGCATCAGACAATCACCCTCGTAAGAATATCACACACGGTTAACTGATATCACCGTACCATCACAAATTTGTGTTCGTGGAAACCTAAGGGTTTGTGAATGAAATGTCGACGGAAACAGCACAACAAGCGAGTCAAAACGGTTAAGAAAACTCTGCTGGTGATCATATAATGAAGAAACTCATAAAGAAAGAATATACAGCAAGGGGAAAGAGGATATCTGAATGCCCATGAACCGTAGACAACTGTTTCAAAGAATTTGACAACAAAGTTTAGCTTTTGAAAAGTGGATAATGTTGCAAGTCAACGTACAGTTGACACTGGAAAACCTTTTTCTCGTGCTTGCGCAGAGATTGGATGAGCTTCAGCAAGTGGCGCTGTGCAAGCGTCTTTAGCCCGTACTTCCGAATATGCCAGTCGTAAATGAACTCGCTGAACTCCATACGTCGATTACCATACTGCAAACATGAAACCATCCCTTCATAGCTGTCACGATAGAGCTAGAAGACGATGTTGACGTTAGACAACCTAGCGTAATCTAAAAGTATCAAAACAACGCACCTGGTTCACAATGCGCAGGAGGATATCCGCACTGAAAAGCTTGGCATCTCGTAAAACTGCTGCATTCTTTATACTTGTGGGGATATCCCCCTTGCCGAAACGGCGAACCGTAGCTGCACCAGTGTCACTATCACTGGGGTCAACCTGTTGACCCCCTCCACTCTGAACCTGTTGACTCCCTCCACTCTGAGTCTGCACTTGCATTTGATCTCGCATCTCCTGGCTTTGAGCTGCTTTTGCGGACGCACGTCGGATGTTTTTAACGATCCGCATCACTTCTTCGTCACCTTCCATGACTGCCGTATCACTGTCTTCATCGTCATCATTCTCTTTCGCTTCTTCTGCGGCGGATTCTACCTGTACACGACTCAGTTTGCCCTCGACGGCAGCATTAACCAGTTGTGATACGACGTCGAAGTCATTGGAACGTGCAAGTGACTGCACTGCAAGAATTATTGGCAGCTCTCGGTCGACAGCGAGCGAGAAACGACGTTTTCCTCCGTCTACCAGAACTGCAGGAGATTCTGCGAGGGCACCTGCATACTCAAGTTTTGTTGCGAGATCCATGACAGTTAGCACGTTGTCCGCCGCACTGTTGGGTACCGAATCTCCGTTGTCGACCAGTGGCGCCAAGCTGCGCACAAACTTGCTGAATTTTACCAGCAACAGCCCCATTGCCTCGACGTCTTCTCGAACGTCATCTCCGGTTGTAATTGATGGCATCTCTGAAGTTGTCGGTAAAAGATTCGGCGTATTATCTTTTGGAGCTCCTGACTGCCAGGAACTTGCGAGGTGCTGGGCTTTCCCATAGTTGCTGACAACCTTAGACATCCCACCGCCTGCAGTATCGACACCAGCGGCGCCTAAACTCGTATCGGATAGTGCTGCAAAGAGTTTCGCCAGAATTGGGATGCGTCGATAGGCACCAGTGATAGTCTCCGTACTCATCGTGTGGACACGTACATCTCCCAGCGTAGTAAGCATCGATTGTAGTTGGTCAAGCTTCATCAGGAACTGCTGCTCGGCTGAAAGAGGGGTATGTAGCGATGCTCGTGGGCTTTGTATCACGACCTGTTGTTGTGGCTGCACTGGCAGGGACACAGGCGCAGGAATGGGAACGTGACGGCGATGATACCCGCTCTTAGAATCGCGCATTTTGTGACCATCAAGCGCCTCCAGTAGTTGCCAAACAGCATCCATGACATGCACATCAGGTCCATTCTCCATCTTGATAATATCAGTGAGGTCATTATGAAGGAGTTCCAGAAGTGGCACAGATTCTCTGTCAGTTGGTGTTTTTGGTGTTTTCAGCAGCCTGCGACTGCGATCACTCCGACGAAGAGAACCACGTCTACCACTTTGAGTTTCTTCATTTGGGCGGTCACTAGTGTCCGACAGCGAGAGACGCCCTCGCTCACGAATTGTAAACTTTTGAAAGCGAGGGCTGTCATGGTGTAAGTCGCCTCGGCCATTCTTTAAGTCTTCTTCTTCTTCCTCCGAGCTGCCCCCATCGTTTTCAGTAAAGTCGAAGGCTTCGGTGATGCCGTTGAGGTCCACAAACCTCGTTGATCTCCGACCTCGCTTCCTCATACCGCGTTGGGATCCACGCCAAACCATGGGCCGCTCCATATTAATGCTTTCTGCTTCGAGAACTGCATTCTCCTTTTCATTTACAGGTGGAACAATGGCCGGGGCAATGGGTTTCTCTAGTGCCGGTTCGTACTGCAGCTTAGCTTCTCGGATCATCTTTTGGAACTGTGGTGATTGCTTCAACGCTTCCCAAATCTGCAAAAACGTCTGCGTGGAGCAGTTGTCAAGGAAAACGTGTAAGATGGCGCTGGCGTCTCGCTCATTAGCCTGACTCGCGATCTGGCAGAAAAATGCCAAACGTTCCTCGTGAGGCAACCCCCAAAAATCTAGCAGTAGCATGACCGTGTTGTCCTGTAGAAGCCCCGCATCACCCAAGATTCCCGCCACAACTCCCGGACTGCGGGGCCTTCGGTGGGGAACTCGTCTACGCAAGGCCTCTAGTTCCTTTTCCAGCTGCTGACAATACAGGTAGAACGGAGTGCGGTCCTTGGGTCGAGAAGATGAATGTGGTTCCCGTGCAGATCGTGGCGAATTGTGATTTCCACTCCTAAAATTCAGTCCAAAACCAAGCCCGATACTCGATTGTAATCCACCGCCTCCTTCGTCGCTATCTTCTTCCACGGGACCATTTGCGCTATGTGCAGAGCGCTTGAATAGGAGCGAAATTAATAGACCACGCAGCGATTTGAGCGAGTCGACGTAGCGGAAGAACGATTTAGGACTGCTAGCACCCCCAGTTTCACCTTCCGCCACGACGAAAGGAAGGTTGGAGAAGAACGTCTCGAGCACCTCCCATAGCATGGCTCCGTCGTCTTCTTCGCCATTATCCACAGCTTGTTTTCTTCTCAGAACACGCTTCCACTGCGCAAAGAACTCCTTCAGCACAGCATCGCCACGATCACTCGTCAGAATTTCCAGTAATCTCCGGTCTCGAGACATCACTGCAGACCGTTGGGAATCGAGATGCTGCACGTTGTCGTGGTGATTCGCCTCAATGGCATCCCGCAAGAGCTGGTGAAACTGGAACAGCTCGTGTCGGAAGTTTGTCGAAATCTGATCACGTAGTGGAATAGCAATTGTATACGGTGGCGATGGCTCCATCCGTTGCAATTTTACTTGTCGCGGAGACATCCTTGAGTGGTGCCGAACGGGAATGCAGGGGTAACCTGCAGAAGCTGCGGGTTGCAGGGTCGCATGGTTCATGCGCAATGGCGGTGGTCCGCGAGGGTGAAGCCTCAACATCGACCCATCCCCTGCATTTGGTTTTCTAGGTGACGGTGGCGGTGCTGACGACATGCATCCGAAGCTGCAGCAGTGACAATGTTGCAGACAACCTGGTTTCCAAAAAATAACACGCCAAACACAATGGCAATAATAGTAGCGGAACTGGGGTTAAAAGTGCACACCTCTTACCAGGCGAAACCGCGTTTCTTAATCCGGTTGCTTCTCAACCTCAGCGGCAGTCTTGACCCTCACCATTGCACCTTTCTGTCAGTGTTGCAATAGATGATGATCCCATTAGAATCTCAATGTTGCCATCTACTGTTGTCTAGAACATATTGAAGCCGGCACGGTCGTTCTTGCCGCGCGGCAGCTCGATCTTCTCCTTGTTCTTGGTGATGATGTCCTCCGTGACCGCGTACTGGTCGCGCACACCTTCAAGGGCGCGCACCAGGTTGAGGTACCACTTGATATCAAGTTCCACGACCGCCGCAATGGCGTCTTCTGGGGCCTTGGCGCCGTTGTTGCTCTGTTTCTCCACCGTAGCCGTGACGCTCTTCTCCTCGTCTCCATCCTTTCCGCCCTTGGAGGACGTCACTGTGGTCGTTGTGCTGCTCTCAGAGCTGCTCTTAGCGTTAAGCTTCTCCACTGCAGTAGCGCGCGCTGAGCTGTAGTCCGCCAGAGAGTCCCAGGTCTTCTGCCACTTCTCCAAAGCCTCCTTAAGGTGCACGTAGGCGTACTTCTGCACCTCCACGCCGAAATTGTTGCCGTCCTCAACCTTGGGCACCTGCAGCTGGATCCAAAGCTGCAGCAGCTGAATGGCGCTCATAAGTTGCGACACTTCGTCCCCCACGACCGCCAGCAGAGTCTGCACGGCGCCATTGGAGCTCACCGAGGCGGGGGCTGCAAGCACCGACTGCGCGAACTTGGCGCGCAGCTTCGAGGGCGCGCGCTCTGCCGCATGTTGCTGCACCAAAGCCTGCAGCTGCTCCACGCGCTTCGGCAGTTCCTCCAGCAGTGCAGCCCCCGAGGCCGTCACAGTCTTCTTGTAGTTGCTCATGATGTCGCTTGTGTCCTTGAGATCTTTTTCAGTTGTGACGTGGAGGCAAGATGAAGCGAAGTGGAAACGAGCTCTCATTGGCCGAAATCAACGACATACATTCTTGAGGTGTCGCAAAAGGCAACGTCAACATGCACTTTTGGCAACTTCTTACAGATCGCCATCGTCAACAACTAAATCGTGTTTAATCTCAATAATTATATCCATAACTTTTTACGTTATACGACACCGGACACGGAGCTGTGCTGCTTAGGTCGCAGCAGCCACCTCTTCCAGCTCTGTTGCGGCAGCAAGGCGGCTCTCGGGGGTCGATAGATGAGACCCTGCGACAGCATTAAGAGCAGCGCTGTCTATGGGTTCCTTGAGTCCCAACGCCTGACGTGCTTCCGCCATGAGGAACACACTGCCGCACACTACGACAACTTCGTCGTCCGAAGACGCGCGTGACGCAGCGAGCGCGGCGTTCACACCTTCATTGATACTTGAAATGCTCTCGTACTCGCGGAGCTCCTCGCCGTCGTCGGTGGCGTTCGCCAAAGCCAGGTTGATCTCCTCCAGAGAGGCGCCTCGGGGGTGGTTGGCCTTCACCAGATGGATACGCTCCTGGAGCTCCTGCTCGCTCTCGTCCGGGTGGCACTCGTGAACGACGTTGGTGATCTTGTCCAGCACTTTGTTAATGGCCTTGTCGGCTGAAAAACCGCACACGAACCGGAACTTCTTGTCCGGGAACTGCTTGTGCAGCAGTCCCACCAAGCTGTCGATGGCCTGCGGGTTGTGCGCCACGTCGAGCACCACAGTGACCTTGCGCTCCTTCGAGTTCGGACGCATGACGTGTAGCACCTGGAAACGGCACGGAGGGCGCGATTCTAGCGCTGTGTTGACGCGCTGGTTGGTCAAATCTACACACAACTCCTTGGCACCGTGAGGCTGCAAAGTGTGCAGTGCGTTGAGCTGCACACAAGCTTCGCGGGCAATGGCCGTGTTCTCCGAGTTATAATCCGTACTGAAGTCCGCCTGGAGGGGTACTTGAACCAGTGGAGCGTTATTTCGAGCCGCATACTCCATCATCACGTTGGTGGGCGTGTTGGGCCCTACCACAACCGGAACGTTCGGCTTGATGATCCCTGCCTTCTCCCGTGCGATGGCCTCCTTAGTGTTGCCCAAGATGCGCGTGTGGTCCAAGCCGATAGACGTGATCACTGACAGGGCTGGTGTGACAATGTTGGTCGAGTCTAGTCGCCCACCAAGACCTGTCTCCAGCACGACGCAGTCTACACCTTGCTTGGCGAAGTGCATGAAAGCCAGCATAGTGGTGATCTCAAAGAACGTAGCTGGGATCCGTAACTGCGCGCTGATGTTGAAGATCTCAGACAGCGCCTCGCACACCTCAGCCTCCGAAATAAGCTGGCCATTGACCTGTACGCGTTCACGGAAACACGCGACGTGCGGAGACACGAACAGACCTGTTTTGTGTCCTGATCTCTCCAATGCCTTGGCCACTTTAAAGGCGACTGATCCTTTGCCATTGGTACCTGCTACATGAACGATCTCGAACTGCGAGGCTGGGTCTCCAAAGGCGGCGTTGAGCTTCTGCATGTTATCCAGACCGAGCTTGACGGCTGAGAAGCGGTTCACTTGGTACAAACGCTGGAGAAGCATCTCGTAGGTTGCGGTGGTGGCGGCTGCCGCCTTGGTCGCGTCTTCCTCCTTGGCGCTTCCTTCATTGCTTGTGAGGCGAACCGGCCTCTGCGACATGTATCGTGCGCTGTCCAGCAGCAGCGAATTGGCGCCCGCGGGGGTCGAGAGCACACAGGAACTGGAGATCGTCAACGGCTCGGAGCGCGCGAAGGCCGCGGGCGCCGGCGCTTGACGGAATTGCGCGCGGGACAACGCAGTGTACGAGCGCAGCAACTGCCATCGCGCGGCCTCGGAGCTGCGCTGCGACGCTCTGCGCAAAGCCATTGCGTGTAGAATTTACGGCAAAATAACGGAGCTGAGCTGGGGACGTGAGCTCTTGGAGGCAAAAGCGCCAATGTACCAGTGGAGCGTTCTCTTTCTTGTCGCGATGAGAGTGGTACATTGTGCCGATAGCAATCGAAGCAAATGCAACCCTGGCCCCTTTCACGTCGGTTTGGACGTGTGAAGCAAAATTCACTTGCGTTTTGTATGCACGAAAGTAAACGGACAGATTGGATGCTGGGTGACAATCATTCCAGGACAATAATGCAGTGGAAGATGGTGGATGCTGCGATGGGGCCTACCTCGAGTCTCCTGCTGCGTACGTGCGATGTATTGCTACAAGATATTCATAGGAACATCGAGGAAGCTGACAGCGCTTGTTGCTAGATATACGCGATGCTGGGGGCGCTGCAATCGCTGATTTACTGCAACGAGCAGCTAATTCGGAGGACGAGGAGCTTGTTGAGACGCTGGCGATTGCAGCCTACGAGCGCAGCTGGGAGAAGCTGCACTGCGGTAGCTGGAAGGACGTCCTGCCAGTGTGGCGCGAAGCCTTCGGTGTCGCCAGCGTGCTGCAGGCGCACTGCCTGATGCGCCGCAAGCAGTTCATGGAATGCCTTCGGATGCTTGACATGGTGCGTTTTAATGCAATAAACTCTAGGTTTTATCGAGGAAGCAAAGACTCAGGTGCTAACCTGATCCCGCTGTTGCAGTGCATTATGATGGCTGGGCCAATGGCTCCGCCCGAGACGCACAAGCTCATTGCCACCGTCGAGGAACAGCTAAAAGAGGACAAGGAGCAGGATTTACCGGTGAGTTTTGACAAGGTTCGTCGTTTTAGGCTCGGATTTGCGCTGGTTGAAGCGGATGCCGTTCATTGCGTTTTTGGTGGTCTTTTCCTGTGCTAAACGCATTGCGTCTCTCGTGATGGTGTTCATGTTCAAGCAGAATGGGTCGCCTTCACAGCGCTTCAAGGTGCGAGCTGTAGACTTTTCCTTGCTGGGAATGCTGTTTTCATGGAGCCACGTAAATGTAGAGACCGAGATTGGAGGTTGAAGGTTTGCAGCGTCTTGGTGGAGAGGTGAAGGAGCCGATGCTGACGTTTCCCGTGCGACGACTGGAAATGCCGACGCTCGAGGAGTTCCGGCGCAATGTGATGCTGCGAAGGTGGGTCTTTACGTCGATGGCAATTGCTAGTGGTTGTGTTCTGACGGCGATGAGTTATGACCAGCGAGCCGGTGGTTATTACAGGTGCGATGGAGTTCTGGCCAGCGCTGGGGCGAGCAGCTGGAAAAGAAAGAGCGTGGGCGGATGTGAAGTATCTTCGAGGTATCGCTGGACTGCGAACAGTTCCTGTTGAGGTACGAAGGAAGCTTAGGCGTTATCCTCGTGTGCAGTTATTTGGGTCATCTGATTGCTGTTGTTGTGTAGGTGGGGTCAAGCTACTTAGGAGACGATTGGGGACAAGAGCTCATGACCTTGAACGAGTTCCTGGATCGGCATATTATCCTACCGGTGGAGAACGCTCAAGCAATTCCGCCCAAAAAGCTGGGATACCTTGCACAGCATCGCCTGTTTGACCAGGTACACTTGGTATTGAAGTTGTAGATGATAGTTACTGATGCTTAACTCTTGCTTCGTAAACAGATCCCAGCGCTGGGGCGCGACGTCATGACTCCTGACTACTGCACCGTACAGCGCGTTGAAGATGAAGAAAATGAAGAAGACATTACGATCAACAGCTGGTTCGGTCCGGGGGGAACGGTGTCTCCGCTGCATTTCGATCCGAAAGACAATGTGCTCTGCCAGGTTGTAGGAGCGAAATATCTCCGGCTATACGCGCCGGAGGAGAGTGAGAAGCTTTATCCAATTGAAGGTTTGCTGTCCAACACGAGCCAGGTGCAAGTAGAAGATCCGGATTACGAGCAGTTCCCGGAATTTCGTAGCGCGAAGTATGTCGAGTGCGTGTTGCACGAGGGTGAGATGCTCTACATCCCTCCCACGTATTGGCACTACGTCAAGTCCCTCTCCACCAGCTTTTCTGTCAGCTTCTGGTGGTCGTAGCCCCAATAGTATCCTGGTCGACTCTTTAGCTGGATGTGTCTTTCCAAGGATCGTATTCATATCTGGATTTGAAGCGACGCTACCGAGTGAAAACACCCCCAGTCAAGATAAAGGATGGCGGGACTAGCCTTATCGCAGGCAGAGCTGCTGAAAGTCGGGCCTATAGCGAGCCACCACTCACTGCGACTGCTACCCGTCAGCAAGAAGAAGAAGAAGGTTAGGCTTTGTCACGCCATTTTGTTGTCAAAAGCTAACTAACAGTCTGTTTTGTTTTACATCCAGCAAAAATTCGTGATCGGAGACGAGTATGGCGTAGTTTCGAGCTTCCAGATGAAGAAGGGCGAGCCGCAAAATGTGTACAAGTCCGTGACTCTTGCGGGGCCCGTGGCCTGCGTAACCATGGGAACTAGTAAAGGCACCGAGGACAAGGCGTTCGTTGCCACGGGGCAACACGTGCATGGCTTGAGCAAGAAGGGCAAGGAGTTCTTCAAGTTCCAGAGCAACCTGGCGGAGCCTATGCGCAAGATCTACGCCTACGACAGCCAGCTCTGGACCACCACCGACTTCACATTTAACCAGTACGACAACGGCGCTGACAAGCACTCGTATGTTAGTGCAGATCGTATCAATGATGCCCTTGTGGTTCCAATAAATCACGAGCAGGACTTCTACGGGGTCCTTGGGTGTCAAGACCGCTATGTGCGCGTTGTGAAAGACTCCAAGTCCGTATCCAAGAAGGCGATGACTGCTCCCGTCACAGCGCTGTGTCGTATCCCGCCATCGACTGGCAAGAGCACGAACTCGTCGGGTCCTGCCCAGATTCTCTACGGCACAGCTTCTGGAGGTCTTGGTCTCGTCAGCTACAATGGCGACAAGCTTAAAACCAAGTGGAAGACTTCGGACGTTTCTTTGTCGTCCAGCATTAGCAACAACGAGTCCGGGGGTAATGGAGACGGCGGCCTGCCTCCATCTACAGCTACTATCAACTCGATCGCGTGCTTTGACATCAATCGTGACGACCACCCAGAGATTCTCGTAGGTCGAGATGACGGTCGTGTTGAAGTGTACGCGTTCAATCCACACTCGGGGGATGTTATGAAGCTGTACGAGCACGCCAACAGCGACAGCATTCGCTGTGTCCAAGGCGGGATCGTAGCCACCCCAGGATTTGAGGAACTCGTCGCGACTACGTTTTCCGGTCGCGTCTTAAGCTTCACCACCGAGCCCCTAGACCAGCTAGATGACGATGACAACTATGGTCGGTCTCGTGGAACGGTGCAACGCGAGACGCGCATCGTCAAGTTACGCAAGGAGGTGGCAGCGCTTGAAGACAAGATTGCGCGCATGAGTCTACAACGAGGCACCAAGGAGAAAGAGTATCTTCCGGTGGCGGAAGACTTGGTGGTGAACAGCAAATTCCAGCTGAACGCAGCTTTAGGGGCCTACGATGTGTCGCTTGAAATCCCAGTGAACATCCAAATGATTGTGCTGCACTCTGCAGTACCGTTGGATCTCCTGGAGAACGAGAGCAACATAGCCATTGTGAGCAAGTCTCCGGTCGATCCGGCCAATGGCACACACTTCTTGGCCACGTATCGCTGTCTGGAACCCACGCATCGACTGGAATTCCAAGTGCGGACTATCGAAGGTCAGTTCGGTAACGTCGAGGCTACTGTAGTGGCAAATACCCAGCCTCGATCAGCGCAGACGATTAAGTTTTACGTCAAGCCTCTCTCGCTGCACCACCGCGTCAATGAGCTCACGGAGGCTGACGAGGCGGAGCTGCAGAAGCCTTGCAATACGTTGCAACTGAGTGGCGATTTTTCTCTCGTACAGATCCATGACTGGGTTTCGATGTGTCTGCCAGAGGTTCCTGGCCGTCTACAGACGGAGGACGTGACGCTGCGTTATCGCAACACGTTCCTTGGCAGCTTGCTGGTCTGCCGATACAGCAAGGGCGAGGCCAGCTTCTCGACACCTTCTGTTTCCGTCATTGCGATCTTAAAGGAAATCATCACCAAGGAAGCCACAACACGCAAAGCCACGCTCAACATATCGCTAGATATCAAGAAGGAGAGCATCCCGGTCATGCTGGGTTACCTACGTCCTCTACTAGACGCGAAGCACGCGCTAGCCTCTCAGGTTAAATTGATCGACGGCCTGAAAGAACTGCAACTACACGAGGAGGACTACACGGCCTGGATGGCACCGGAGTACCAGCACATCCTCGGTAACTCGGAGAAAATCCTGGCTGAGTTCAAGCTCAGCCCCAAGGCCCTCAACTACCTCGCCGGCATTCTCACCGATCTCTACGTTGACCTGTGCAAGTTTCGCGGCACCAGCGCCAAGCAGAATTTACCACGGCTCTACCAGCTCATCGAGCACTACCACTTTGATTCGCTGGTAGAATTCTACCTTCGGGAGTAGATTAGGGGGGAGGGGG